>APFE030461476.1:0-61684 GCA_000404065.3 Pinus taeda | reverse complement strand
TCGCAGGATGGAGGGCTTGTTCTATGTGCTGAAGTTTGTGCATTCAATCCCTCTTTTGGGGTTGCATGGCGAGAGATTTTGAGTTGCTACCCAGTGGAGTGGGCTAGAATCATGGAGATGGTCATAGTTCAGAGTGAAGCTCAGTGGGAGCTCTCAGACATCGAGGGTGCTGGAGGCCTAGGTTGGCGTTGGGATCCAGGCGAGGCTTCCTATCCCATATCATACATGTAGGATGGCTATGAACATAGTTACCTATCAAACGATAAAATTACCTAATACCCATTTTTTTAAGGTTAAAAAAAAAAAAAAAAAAAAACAAAAAACAAAAAACAAAAAAAACAAAAAACAAAAAAAACAAAAAAACAAAACCAAACCACCCGATTTTAAAAAGTGGTTATTCAGAATACACATTTTTTTGGAGTATATTTTTGACACTTTAAATTTCTTGTATAACTTTTTTTTAAATGTTAGAGATTTTCATCATAATTTTGAAAAGTGTTGATGCAACATCAACACATTTTTTAGAGGGTTTATTTTTGACACTTTAATTTTTTTATGTATCAAGTATGAATAATTTTTTTAAAATGTTAGTGATTTTCATACTCATTTTGAAAAGTATTGATGCAACTTCAATCCTTTTTGTTTAAAGGGCTTATTTTTTACACTTTAAATTTTTTAATGTATTAAGTATGGATAATTTTTTTAAATGTTATTGATTTTATGTCAGATTAAACCATACAATAAAATAAATAAAAAATGAAAAAAAATCAAATATATAAAAATTATATAAAAACTAAATAAATAACCAAAAAAAACCCTAATTATTTGTTAAAAAAAATCAGAAATAATAAAATAATAAAATATATACAGCAAATAAACATAAAAATAAAAAATAAGAACATAACAAAAACCATATAAAAAGCATGTGAAAATGGACAAACAAAACTATAAAATAAAAACAAAAACAAAATTAAATTGTAAATATTTAAAAAACAAACCCAGCATAATTAAATAAAAAAAATAAATAAAAAAACGAAATGTTAAAAAAAAAACCATTTTAATTAAACTATATTATATTATTTGGCCTCGGGCACGCCTAGGTCGATTCCTAATCGACCTGACCGCTGGCCCTTTAATTTTTTATTTTTTTCGAAATTTATTTTATTAATTTTTATTATTTAATACATAATATTATTATTTTAAAATAATTGTTTTAATTTTATTTATTTATTTCTTTCTTTCTTGAATATGTCTTTTTAAATATTCTCTCCCATTTTTTCATATATTTTAAATTTTTTTGCCCATATTTTAATTTCTACAAAATAATTGTTTTTTATTTACATTTTTATATTATTTTTTTTGTTTAATAATCTTTTTTTGTCATGTTCATATTTATTTTTATATGTTTTATTACTTCTTCTTTTTTATGTATTGTGTTTTTTCAATGTTTGAATTTTTGTTTTCTTTTGTATTTTGTATTTTATTTCAATTTGTTTTTTTAATCTTTCTTTCTCTCTTTTTTTCCTTGCAGGGTCCATGTTGATGCTCGACTAGCAACTGGATCCTATTATGTGCAATTTGATAGTTTATTTTAAAATTTCCGTTATAATGAATAGAGTCTGCCCCACAATGTGTCAATTTCATGGTTGATTTTTAAGTTTTCATTACAATGAGTCGAGTTCACGTACACTGCGTGTTAATTTGATGATTGATTTTTATTTTTTTGTTGCAATGCATCAAGTTGTCTTAGGCTAAGATTTTAAAATTGCTATACATTTAACATTTAAAAAGTAAATTACTCTCGGTATAATTACTCTTTCATTCAGGTGTTCATTTAAAAAAAAAAGTTGTCATAATTTTTTTTTACATAATGTCATGCTTGAAATATTTTGAAAACTTAAAGTTTTTTTTATAATCATAATCTTTGGTTTTAATTCCATGGTTGAAAAATTGTCAAGATTTTAATGTTTTTCTAAGTCATGATATTTTAGCTTTAATGCTATGGTTGAAAATAGTGATAAATATTTTTTCTTTAGCATCATGATTAAAAATTGTTGGAATTTTAAGGTTTTTCAAAGACATGATCTTTTATTCTTAATGTAATGATTGAAACGTTGGAAATTTTAAGTTTTTCGAAGTCATGATATTTTATATTTAACGTCATTATTAAAAAATGTTGAAAATTTACCCGGCAAAAATAATAAATAATAAATAATAAATATATATATATATATAATATTATATATATATATATATATATAAATATATATATATAATATAATATTCAAGGTGTCTTTTGCACCAAAAAAATTGGTTTCCTGCCATTTCAAAAAATGTTTGAAAATTTACTGCGAAAAATAAATGTTATTCCAACATCAACACTTTTCGTTTTCAGCCTATTTTTTCATTATTTTGGGATTTTTTAGCTAGAGTTCTTGTTTGAGGTGATAGTTCTCATGTCATCGGTAACTTTGTTTATGACATTAATGAGGAAGTCATCCAAGTGCCTAAGCGCATGCATTCCTTAAGGGAGTTCCAATCGATGCTAGTGGCCAGGTGGTTTATTAGTAGACTCCATTGATTGTTTTGGCATGTTGGTTGCACATGGGGGCACAAGATGATTAATATTCTCTGGCATGAGTTGGTTGGAGGATGTGGCATGGGTAGGCCATTGGACCAGATATTGTATGGAGACGATGTTATCCCATTGAGGTTTAGGACTCAGGGGTCAAATAGGATCGACACAACAAAGATATCCTCTCTAGCAGGAGTGGAGTTAGGGTGCTCAGGTCTACCAGGATGGATGAGGGGACATGACACGTGTCATGGTGGGGTCACTAGTAGAGTGGTGGGCTCTTTGGCACATGCAGGATACCTTATGTTAGGGTGGTATGACAGTAGGTAGTGGTACACAAGACTGCACAAAGTTAGGTCGTAGCGTCCAATGTTATATAGAGGGATGTTGCTTGATGCATACAGACCCAATTTGAGGCCATAACAACCAATGGTGTGCAGGGCTATGCAACGAGTAGCAGTGGCCTACAAAGGAGCATGGAGATGCAACATGCTGGTTTACACTATGGGTAGGAGGAGTGACTCACATTGCATTGAGGACGTGTGGGGAGTGATAGGTGCAACAACATAGGCATGACAAAAGATGGTACAAGATGGTATAACCTTAGCCGGGGATATCCAGTGGTGTACAGGGACAAGTTTCAGCATATAGTGGCATGTCGAGAAGTGCGATAGTACTTGGTGGTATGCAGTGACACATGATGCAGTGCAACGGGCTCTTGAAGTATTGCCTCCAGGGAGACTTATGGACGGGGACAATAGGTGTACCATTGGACGCAACTCACCTAGGATCGATGAGGACATTGTTGAGCATCTGGGGACCCCATGTATAGTGAAGGCAGGGCCTCGAGGGGGTTATCAGTAGATCCGAGGCAGAGAGAGGGTCGTCCATAGGATTACTATTGGGCATTCTGGCAGAATCTTGATCATACTCTTTGGGACATATCCACCCATCATCCTCCAATGTTGCTTATAGTCACAGAGCGTTTGGCTATTTCCCTTTGACACTCCCCATTCAGGAAGCAGGGCATGGGAGGCTCACCTTAGGCAGTTAGATGAGACACCACATGTCATGGGCCAAGAGGAGACTTCCCAGTTGAGAAACTTGGTAGGTGCATGAGTTGACAATTATAGGCTTAGGGATGGTAGTCTTGATTTTCGAGGTAACATATGTTCTAGCCCTAGGCTCACACTTAGGGAGGTGACTGAGAGGGAGTTACATGATGCTTTTTCAACTGAACAAATCAAGGCGTTAGTGAGCATGAGGTGCGAAGGACGATAGTCCTTGTTGGCAGGATGGTGCCCAAGCTTCTGGCAGTACCTGGGCACATCATTAGGAGCTGGGATAATAGAACTTGCTGTGTGATTTGGTAGGGACAAAGCAACTAGATATTCGTGACAAAGGTCCTTGATGCTCGACGTCTACCTATTGGATACCTACATGAGGCAGAGATGAGACATAGAGGGGTCCCAATAGCTAGCAATATATCACAACAGCAAGAAGAGAGGATTGGGGGTTGTGGACCTCTAATATGGTTATGGGATCCAGGGATCCAATGCATTGGTGGGATACTCCACTCCTCAATGAGCATGGTCGGGATAACAGGCGAACTGATTCATTCACATACAGACACATGGGGGATCACCAAATCCCTCACCATAGGATGATGCAGATTGTTGCTCAGGATTGGGGCTAGCCATGGAGTGATAGGCGCTGGCATTGTTGAGTTTCTTTGGAAAGATTGGCCTAGCGTCGATCATCGCACAGATTATAGCTGAGAGTTATGGGAGAGGAGGCTCTGGTACGAGAATGTTAGGTAGTCATTCGTGACCAGAGTGTCACGATGTCAGCAGGATAGGTTCCTTCTGACACAGGTAGGGGATTCTGGAATAACAGGGTTGAGCAGTTCATCTACCCATAGAGGTGATAAGGTTTCTACAGGGGAGGGTCATCCATATTTTCCATTTGGTTTTAGTGATTCGTTGATGGTATGGGGAAGTTCATTGGTGTAGCAGGGTAATTGAAAGGAGGATATCAAGGGAGGCCCGGCTAGATGAGGGTTCAATCCTACCAAGATTGGATTGCATCTTCAAGAGTCTACTCTTGTAGTGCATGAGATGGACTACTCAGTAGGGAAATTTCATGGGGAGTTGGGTAGATTCCTACATTACTATGATGCTCTACTTATTGCTAGTATGAAGAGGGCTTATGGTTTCTGTATATGGTTGGATATCGAGTGGAGAAAGGTGTGCTTCACATTGATTAGGATGGATTTAGGATGGCTTAGGATGGCTTTTGATCTATCCTTATGATGAGCCACAGTGGATGGCTCGAAACGTCGATTTAAATAATCATGGATGCAATAATCCCGAAAAAAGAAAACACTAAACAAGAGACTAATCGCAGAAGCCTCAGAACAATAATGGCTTAGGATCCTGGTATCAAAGGATTCCTTCATGTCAAGACTGTTATCACTCAAGGAAAACCCTTGCTGCAGGGACAAATCCTAAGGTAACCTCATAATCTCTTTTATGTTGAAGTTGGCCCTTCAACCAAGAGAAGTATCTCTCCGTAAAACTCAACTACCCTATGGTCACTGTAGTAGAAGGTTTTGTACAATTGAGTTCAGGGGGGCAGATTTAGATCCAAGGATGAAATGGTTGGGTAGTCTTCAAAACCATTGGGCATGGAGTCCAACTATTAAAAAAATGAGATCACAACTCCAATGAGCAGGTTGTACAAAGCATGAAAATTCACAATTCCTTTGATTGTTTGGCATATTTAGAAGAAAGAGGAATGAAGGAAAACATAGTTTATATATGACCAAAATAACAAATATTAATAACTAATAATTTAAGAGAGGAGCATCAATGAAATCCAATCTCATATACTAACATTCTCAACAATGGAAGAAGATAATTATATAACAAAGAAAATACTGACAGGGAGAAGTAACACATGAATTTCCTACTAAATACTCATTAAACACTGTGAATACATTTAAGATTGCTCAAATATATTTGGAGTACAAGTGTTTTTCCAATAAAATCCAACCTCATTTACATATTCATAGAATGTTTATAAAGTGCTTTATATAATAGTTTTACAAAATAATAGTCATCACATAATTACAGAAACAAATATATTTTAAATATCTCTCAAGTTCATGTATGCACTAAAGATAAACTTAAAAATACTTTATATGTCCTAGAAAAACTATAGGAAAATATGATTGCATTCAGGCAAAAGAAATATCTGGTCAATTGCTTCCCTTGAAAGTAGAATAGGTCCTTAAACTGTAGTTTTAGCATTTATGCTAGCATAATAGGTCCCTCTACAATAATCCATCAAAACTGCTCCTTCGCTCTTCTCCATTTCTTCTAGAAAATATTTAGCCTTTAAAACTGGAAATTGTTTTAATAATACTAATCCTCTGCCTTTAAATCTGGAGTGTTTGTAGTTGTTTTCGCACAAGCTTGTTAAATGTCCATTCCAAACTACCATCCCTCTTTTTCTTCGATTCAATAACTTCTGACCCATACATATGTTAACTCTTTGTATGATCTTATCGGAGAAATCTTTGCCTTATTGCTTTACCGTACTCCTCAATCCCTTACTCTTGCTCCTTTGGCCTTTGTTTTGGTATATAACCGGGGGCCTTTGTTTCGATATATAACCAGGCCAGTGATTGTCGGGTCAATGCCATATCAGCCCCTTCATAACGTAACTTAACGTGCAATTCTGATTTGTCATGGTTCCTTTTGCTTTATCCCTTCCTACATTTCTTTGCCATAAGACCGAGGGATGTGACCATATCGCCTAGCCTTGAGGTGCTAAGGCTTTTATTTGATTTCGAGGGCCATTTTCATTTGTTAAATGCTTTAAACTCTTAGTTCTAAATCTTTAATGACTGCGCATCAACCCCAATATCGGATCCCCCTCTGATCGAATCTTTTTTAAGTGGCGAGTGTTACAAAGCGCCGATATCCTCAACCTCTGATATGCCGACCTCCGACATGATGTCATCACTGCCACATGGCACCTCGTGATTGGTGACATGTGTCACCATAATTTTATCCCTTAGGACCCCTCAAAATGCCAACACTGTATGCCACGTGTCTATCGTACTGCCACATCATGTTGACGTTAGATGTCGTGTAGCTTTATCGAAACCAATTGTATTCCGCCACACGTCCTACTAGAGGAGAGAGAAAAGGCCTGTCCACTTCTGGTTTTTCGATGAAATCCTTTGTTAATTTGTTTCTATGTTCCCCGACAATTTAACACTATAGACTCTTTTATATTGCAACATTGCATATTGCAATATTTGCATGTTATAACATTCTTCGATATGCGTTCGTCGATTCACTGATCGTTGCTTGTCGATATACTATGTGCCATGGATATGTGATCGCTAATGTGCAATGTGTGATGTGCCATGGACCTTGCTGATTTCCGATTGCCATGGACCTACGATATGTGATATGCAATATCTCCCTGACCTGTGATCACCGATATGCTCTTTTTCCTTCATTTTAAAGGCTTCAAACCCTTAAACTTCAATAGACCATATCTTTTGATCGGGGAGTCCATTTTTGGACTTCCACATACTGTTGGAAAGCTTGTTTAGAGAAATTTCTAATGGAGAGTGTCCAATGTAGGATTTGAGTCATTCTGCTGCTTGGAAAATGACTGAAAACCTCTCTGCTTACTTACCATGATTTCCAAAAAAAATGTTTACAACACTACTATTAAGAAATTTTCCATGTTTATGACAATTTGAAATACTGACACTAGAATTGTCAGTATTTTCTAAAAAAGATTTAAAAATGCAAAAAAATTATTGTGATAATAAGGACAGTGTTGAGATTGGGGATGAATCAATGGTACATTTGGGACCCTGGTATTATTGGTGGTTATAGTGGTGATCAACAATCAGAGAGGACAAGAATTTTTTGGCGGGGAGGACTGTAATGTCCCTCCCTAAATTATTCTGGAACAAGATTTATTTATACACTTTGGGGGCCAATTTTGGTGAAGATGGGACCCATTTGATTTTTGATAAAAGACTTCAGAGTTAGAGGCAAGTTAATTTTATTTTATTTTGTTCTGTTAATGATATGTGGGGACCACCAATATAAGAAATATGCACTCCCAAAGCAAATGTTTCGAAATGCATGAGAGGGAAGAAAAGGCGGGAATAAAGGCTCCACAAAAGTTATAAAAGCACACTTCAGTTGGCATTCTTGGCTTATCAAATTTGATTATGTTGCTCGAGTTGTTTAGCTGGGTCACTTGCTATTTAGCAAGAACTTTCCAGGCATAGAACTCACCCTTTCTTCCGGGGACTTTGAGTACCACCCTAGAGAGGTTCTTCCATTTTCACTTGGAGGAGATTTGTAGAGAGATTTCCAACATTTGTATTCAGTTCGCCCCAACAATGCATACTTCTGGAGGATGCAGTAGTGGATCTAGTGTGGCCATTGCAACATTCTTCTGAAGGGCTATTGCCAAGAGAAATTAGGAGAAGACGACTCACAGATTTGTTAGATATTGGGTGAGTTTGAGGACTGGAAGTGACAACAATATTCAAGAGAGATTTTGCAGACTCTATGGCTAGTGCAGAAGAGAGAAACTTGACGTACGTGGGAGACAGAGTTTCAACCATTGGGGCTATTTCTTGTCAGGATATATAAGGAAAGTATTGGTGGACTTGATTGCTACATTTTAGGAGTGTCGGGGAGGATTTTGCTAGTGGTTTGATAGACATCGTGCTTCAATAGCTATTGGAAAGCATAGGGATTTTCGGGGTCAATTTGGAAGGTCAAAATCAGGCCAAACTATTTTTGTCTTTTTGTGGGTTTTTCCTAGCCTGGAGCATAGATATAAATTTTCATAATTTTCTGAGCACCGAAGGTGGGGTTTTCATCCATATCTTTGTAGTAGACAATGTAGAATTACTTGGACTACACAATGCCTTTGGGGTTCGATTTTGGGAGGTCAAAATCAGGACAAACCATTTTTGGGTCTTTATGGGTTTTTCCTTAGGAGCTAATATATAAATTTTATGAATTTTTTGAGCACCAGAAGTGTGGTTTTCAGCCATATATTTATAGCAGACAATGTAGAATCACTAAGGACTGCGCAGTGCAATAGTTGGTCAGTTGATTGTAGCTCCAGGTTGTCATTTCTTCACCTGGGCTTTGCTCTTCTTCCCTTTGAGGCAAGCCTAGGTGCATTCCTTCCATATTTTTTACTCTTGCACCAGTTTATAATAAAATGGCTGAGATGCTTCCATATCTCTGATAGTTATGGGTGTTTTTCTAATTGTTTTGAAATTTTTGTGGTGAAAATTGTTATTTTCTTGCATATCAATGTTTTTCCTATTTTTGAAACCCTGGCCCCTCATTGGCCAGTGTTGACTACTAGGTTTCCCTACTTTGCACTTGCACTAATCACCAACAGGTTGCTCAGTGTTGGGGGTGCAATGATTCTAAAAATTTGGGAAAACAAAAAAGAATCCTGAAGCTTCCTCTTCCAGAAGTTGCTAGGATCTGTTGTAACTATTTGCCTCAAGTAAAAGTCTTAAATCATATCCCATCCTACCTTGGAGTTTTCATCCCTTATCCCTTGAGCTCATCCTCCCATAAAGAGTGGGTCTCAAGCCCAGATTGGTAAAACGATAAGAAGTCATGAACTACCTCCTTCACCTATATATTTACTGCCATCCGTAGGCAAGGGGTTTTCTTTTGGATAGTGATTCTACCCTTATGATTATGATGTGAGAGATATCATTCCATGCATTAGGATGATTAGAGGTGCACTTTGTGAAAAGGAAAGGATGAGTCAACTTGGAGGAGATCTTCTACAAGATCAACATCTATTTTTGGTTGTAACTCACTCCATTTATATTAATTCAAAGAGTTATTTGTTTTACTATATATGATGTTATGGTTTCATGTATTTCAATACCATGTTGATGTATTGAATAAAGTGATTAGATGATGCTACATAGATCCTGTAGATTGTTGGCTTGTGTTGTCTGACTATGCAGGTTCTAACTATAGTGGTCAGAGCTAGGATTGGAGCATACAAGAAAATGAAGGAGCGAAGCATACAACAGATTCCATGTAGGCTTCATCCCATTATCTATTTACTTTAAGGAAAACATTAGTCCCTTTGTCTTTATGTTATTCTAGGTCAGTCCACCAAGCCTAGGGAAGATATTTATGTCTGTAGTCATAGATTCTGCATAACGAATTGGTGACCATATTGGGGAGACATGTATTCCCTTGGTGTTTTCTTTGTCCATTATGCTTTTCTTACCTCTTCTTTAAACCTTTACTGTCTTATTCAGTTAAGAACAAACCTAGGAAGACCTTTCATTGAGTTTTAATTGCAATCCTTGTGTTGAAACTTTTCACCTCTAGACCAAAGCACCCTATGGTCTTGTGACAGAGCGTTGCATCCCAGGTGAGCCTTCTTTGAGCCAACGTTACATAGCACCGATGCCTCCTTTACACCTACGTTGGCCCCTGTTGATCCACACATTTTCTTTTGTCTTGATTTTCTCTCAGATAAGCCTTCTTCCAGCTGCTCTTCCTTGAGTCTTTGAGTGTCTTGTGGTCTCTCTAAAGCCTCCATTTGGTTTGATTTCATTTTTTGGTGAGCCTTCTTTGAGCCAACGTTACATAGCACCGATGCCTCCTTTACACCTGCGTTGGCCCCTGTTGATGCACACATTTTCTTTTGCCTTGATTTTCTCTTGGATAAGCCTTCTTCCAGCTGCTCTTCCTTGAGTCTTTGAGTGTCTTGTGGTCTCTCTGAAGCCTCCATTTGGTTTGATTTAATTTTTTGGTGCCTTTGTAAGGATTTTTTTAGATTTTCATTTGTTCTTATCATTAAGTCATTTGCAAACTGATTTTGTTTGATCATTGAGAGCTTCGCTGAATTGTTGTTTTATTCATCATTCCGAAAAGTTTGTTTGCATCTTAGTTTTCATTTTGAAAATTAAGTGGCTTGAAAATAAAAATATTTGCATTTGACTCTAGGGTTTCGTGTGTGAAATTGGAATTCCCTAGTGTGATATTGTGTGATTTTTCTTTCATTTTTGCAAAAAATTCCACCCCTCAATCGCCCGGGGGAGGGGGGGGATAAATTGTGTATGAGTGTTAATCACCTTTGAGTGACATCACCTTTTTTATAATATTTTGTTTCCTTCTTTATTTCTTCTTGTCAAATTAGGGTTGTATGCATATATTGATTGTTGAATTTCAAAAGACACTTTTACATTGCAGTTAAAGTTTGTGTGGTTTCATTTCGTCAACGATCAAGTTTCATCCATATGTTTCTTTGCATTTGAAACATTAAAAGAAAAAAAAAAATTGCATCACATATAGGGCTTTGATTTTAATTGGAATAGTGAAGTTGAGGAGATCGATTATTGCATCACTTGTTTGTTGGATTGTTTATTGATTTTTTCTTCCCCTACTTAGTTAAGCCTTTCATTATTAAAAGGAAAATGAAATGAGTTATTTTTGTCATATTAGTTGCATTAAAGGTGTGTTCAGGTGACATCGAGTTTTGAGCCTTGAAATTGAAACATAATTCAAGATCAAGTCTAAAATTCACTCAATTAACCTAAGGAGCATTTGAAACTTGGCAACACACATAGAGGTCTAGGCTAGAGACATGTTCCAACATCTTTAAACGTATGAGCTGTCATTTTTTTCCAACATTGTGTTCCGAGGTTGATATCTTGTTCCACGTACGTAAGTGTATCAAACCTTTCTCCATGTACCTTCAGGTATATAGGATGGTGCTCCATGCATGATAAGTATATGGGAAAACTCTCATTGAACGGTTACGCATTAGACAACACTATTACATACTGCACTTCCACGTACCATTGAGTATATTTTGGAAGTCCAACATAGGTTGATATCCTCACCATAGGTAACCAACTCGACCCCTTTGTATATTATGATACAACAAACACAACATTCGGGGAGATTTCCTGCATGTACATTAAGTCCTTGGCTCTCTAAGGTGTATATTGTCATTGACTGTTGCTTGGTAAACCATTTTTTCCTAGTTACACCTCTTTGCTTTTGTTTGTGTCTTTAATTTCTAAAATCAATTAATTGACGTGGAATAACATCCTTATCGTGGAACAACTCCTTAGTATATCTTAGGTTGAGACTAATGGCAACATTTCTAGTGTTTACCAATCAAGGAAACCCCTCTGGCAGGAATCCTGGCCATTTTCCTTCTTTTGGAAATATTGGTGCTCCTTATATGGAAATGTTTTCCCTTCCAAGATTTACCATTGGTTTTTTTTGACCACTATGGTTTTGAATGTCCAAACTACACCTCAACCAAGTTCTCCTTCACCTGAATAATATAAACCTCAAGTTGATCCTAAAATTGACCCTTTCCTTCTTCGCCTGTTGTTCTTCATCTCTTTCTTCCTCCTTTCCTGGTGAAAGTATTGATTCTAGTAACTAGGAATCTAAGAAGAAGAAGTAAGGGAAGAACAAGAAGAAGATAAATAAGCTAGGGGGAACCAAACAACCCTTTCTATGAATGCATCTAGTATGGAGGAACCTTCCAATCAAGCCCGCAAAGTTAAATTCCCTTGCATGATTTATAAGGTGATCACCTTCTAAGAAATTGTCCTAGTATTCCCAAGGTCTTAGAAGTGTGGTCCACAGGATCACATCAACCTTTGTCATAAGCCTTTGGAGATCATGTTGATGACAAACCTTCAACTAGTGATACTAAGGTCTATGGGAAAAAGGGTAAAGTCAAGCTTCCTTGTAAGTTATGTGAAGGGAATCATCCTATTGAAATTTTTCCTTATATGTATGAAGCCTCAAAAGTGTTGAAAAAACTTATAGATTCTTGGCCTCGTCTTCCGGCTAGTTACCGAAATCTTTCTCCCAATTCTCCACTAGTTAATGAAGCAATTGATCAGAATCCATTTGTAGTCAATCCCACTCTCTTTGAATGTGAATCCCATGAGTTTGTTCATGATTAACCATTGGTTGAGAAAATGGTTGACTTGATTCCACCTTCAGTTTATCGTACCTTTCCCGTAGAGAGTGAACTTCATACTGCTTAGGTTCTTCTCATTTCCTTAGGTTCTAATGAATTGGGGGATAGTTATCCGGTTCCTATGGCACAAGGGGGAAATCCTCCCATTCCCACAATGCTGAAGAGAAATTCTCCCATTCCCATAGCACAAGGGTGCATTTCTCCCATTCCCACAACACCCCCTCCAAGTAGCATGGTTACTTCCTTGGATTTGAATAGCAGCTGTGGAGTAGGAAGATTCTCTCTACAGATAGAGATAATCCCTCTAGCCCCAAGAGAGTGGGTCTATCCGCAAATAAGACAATATAACATAAGTTCCCTTAGATTGAGAATGGATAAAATCCTACCTCTTGTATCACTTATCCTTTTTCAATGATGTCCTTGTGTTTTTGCTCCAGCGATAAACTCCTTACTTGTTAATCAAACACCTAAAACAAATAGACAAGAAACCAGTACACACATGATAGCATACAATAGAATTCAATCTACTTAAGAGGCTAAGGAGTATTAAGCTACCAAATACAGTATTGAAATTGATATAGGAAACAAAATATTAGTTTTATTATTATGACAAAAAGGAAAGTGAAACCTTCGCCTTAGCGTTGCAGGTTTCCTTTGATGGGTATGGATCCCAAGTATCACTTTAACATCTCCTCAAACACCTCAATCATGGTAGTTTAAGGTCCTTTTCTCCTTGTTCAGAACAAAACATGCTACAAGCTATTCTCCCTTTAACAAGCTCTTAACAAGCATAAACTAAGAGCTAAGACTAGCAAGCTCTCCAATCTTCCAAGCTAAATCCAAGTTGCATCCAAGCGAGCAGAGGTTGGAATAACAGGGGATTATATAGGCATGAGAGAGGGGATATGGTTCCTCTTATGATAGGAAGAAGCCTTATCTCTTGGGTTAGTTCCTTTTTAATAGGGGAAAGGAGCCCAAACAGTCTCTCTCAACTCTATCTCGACTAACCATTTACTAGACCTCTGCCCACAAAGCTTCTAGATCTGGAAGCTTCGATTCCATTTTTAAAAACTTTCAAGAAGAGGGTCGACATGGGTAATCAAGGGATAACAGTGTTGATCGGCATGGGGCTTAGTGTTATTCTTATAAAATCGACGTGGGGAAGAAACCGAGGGCTCACGTTGGCCTTTAAAACTGGGTTTAAAGGAAGTATCTCTAGAAATGATGTAAAGGGAAAATGCTTTGCAGATGGAAAGTGACTCAGAGAGATGTTCTTCATGATAGGGAAGTACAAGGGTTTACTGTAGAGGTGCTCCAAGATCAAGGAACAAGGAGTACAAGGACAGTGGAAAAATGTTGTGTAATAGATTCCCCCTAAAGCATGAAGGCCAAACAAGAGTGAGGGGTGAAATTATTTACGAGTAGATGCAAGGAACGGATACCGTCGTCGAAAAACCTACAAGTCAAACATACATACACATATCTGAACTCATAGTCATGCCTGATAAACTAGAGAGGTGTATAACAATACATGAATCCATGGTATAGGCGCAACTATCCATCAAGAAAAGGATCATGTGCATGAATCCTCGACATGGACGCAACCATCTGACTGAGGGGATAAAAAATGATACCCACGGCATGGTCACAACCATCCATCTAAAGAATCATGTATATAATCATAAATGAATCATCACTCCTCACAACCTGGACTTTTGTGATCTAAGCCTAGGGTCTTGCACTCCAACACGACCCAATCAAAGTACAAATTCTAACATGTGAATAGACATGCTAAAGTTGAACATGCTAGAAAGTCACTTGATTAGCGGTCAATGATGTGAACCGTTAACAAGCATGAGAGAAACCACTAATAATGACAATGGCTGTCAAGGTACTAACAACACAATTCACGGAGTGTGAATAAGCAATCGAAGTTGAACACTCGTGAAATCATTCGATCGAAGGCCAATGATGAGAACCTGTCTTCGAGTGCGAAGAACTTGCCATTGAGGCATGCAACCTCTAAGGTACTGGAAGGGAGTTTCTAGATCAACTTCCTGGATAATGAGCTGAAGTCGACAGGAACTAATGTGTCGAAGGAAGGTCATAATGAATGCTTCATCATCGACACAAAACAGGAAACACAATGAATGAGAGTAATCCAAGATGGTGACATATGATAAGACAATGTACATGTAGGAAGACTTCTCTTGAACATGTGGATAACATGACTCTGGAGTTTGGCATCATTTTACATCATAGGATCAAAGGTCATGGTGGTATGGCAGAGATCATATGAGAGGTTTAAAATGGATAACCCAAAACCCAGGGAGGCAAGTGACAGAGTGAGGATGTCCCAAAACCTGACACGCACATCAGATGAGTGTCAATGTTCAAGAGTGACATGCTACCACAAGTGAAGAATACAACTAATGAAATACTTCCAATTTCCCCCCACCATTTCTAGCGAGTACCCCAGTTATTTTTACACAAGCTTGACTAGGATAACATATGCTTGTAATATAAGTCCATCCTTCAGATGGATCCATCCTAGTAAGTTTTACGAGCCCTAGGAAGGAGTAGCTTGGTCTCATCATAATGACAAGTTCTATGTCGTTTAAAATTTTTATGAGTCCGACAAAGGTGAAACTCGACATCTTTTTCATTTTTTAGAGAGTTTGAAAAAGACACAAAAAAGAAAACTCCAAAAGGTCCCTTTTCGTAAAGTTGTCTCTCAAGGCCAAAAAGGTAGAAAACAATACTCGAGAGAACCCCTTAGCCATGTTAACGAAGGAGTACATTTTTTGTAAATAGTTTATCCCAGCCCAAAAAAGGGGTAAATGTATACTGGATAAACGATGTTTCGGAACCATTTACGAGGTCAAAATAACAAGAGCTCGGTAATATTTTTGTGTTTTGAGAGTTAGAAAAGAGCTTAAAGCATACTCCCTATTTTTATTTACTTTAACATGTCAAAAAGGGAAAAATACCTGGCAACCTTTTCATATTTTTGGAGTCTGAAAAGAGCTAAAAGATTACTCCACCTAGAGGAACGAGTGGTATGAAAGGATAGCAACTGGTTCCAACAATGATGGAACTGCTCAAAACATGTAATGGTCAAGAGGTTGGCTAACAAAACCACTTATTGTTGCAGTTCCTCAGGAAAGGAAAAGCAACCAAGTGAAAGCATATGATCGGCCAAAGAGATGGTGGTGATGGAATGAAACAACCAAGGCTCGTCTAGCAGAAATTAGCTGATAAAAACGACAATCACGAGATGTAAATTGGGCATGGGTTCATTTTTACGCAAGCTTGAATCATGGGGAACCTTGCTTGAATACGGTTCCATGTTTACACAAGCTTGAAATGAAAAAATATGCTTGAGTTTGGTTTAATTTTTACACAAGCTTGAAACAAAGATAAACTATGCTTGAGTTACATGCCCCCCATGCTTCATTTCATTAAGCTAGGTGGATGGAATGAAGGTTCACTTTCGAGATCCAGGAAAGACTCGACTGAGATTTTACGAGATCTTAATCAAAGACTCGATTTGGAAAAGGGAGTTGTTTCATTTTTTAACGAGGTTGACACAATAAAAGAACTATCCTCAAGACTCCTTGTTTCATTTTTTAAGGAACTTGACGCAAGACCAAGAACCATGCTCTGACACTTTGTTTCATTTTTTACCAAGGTTGACACAAGACCAAGAACTATCCTCATGACACTTTGTTTCATTTTTTAACGAGGTTGGCACAAGAAGAAATTATCCTCAAACATTTGTTTCATTTTTTAAACGAGGTTGATACAGGAAGAAACTATCCTCAGACATCTATTTCATTTTTTAACAAGGTTGACATAGAAAAAGAACTATCCTCGTACATATGTTTCATTTTTTAACAATGTTGATATATGAAGAAATTATCCTCGGACTCCTTGATTCATTTTTTAATGAGCTTGACACAAGACAAGGAACTATGCTGACATCCCTTGTTTCTTTTTTAAACGAGCTTGACAAGGAACCATGCTCTGTTCCCTTGTTTCATTTTTTAACGAGCTTGACATAAGACAAGGAACTAAGCTTCGGCCCCTTGTTTCATTTTTTAACGAGCTTGACACAAGACAAGGAACTATGATCCAGTGATTGTTCATGGACCATACGAGAACATAGCTCCCAAGAGGTCCTCACTAGATGGGAGAACCACGCTCTAGGAGGAATACATGTCAACTGGTATGAATGACAGATCAGGTTCCAATGCCCCCAGTACATAATGTACTATACCATTTGTGTGATCATCAGCAAATTTGGAGACAGAACGAGTAGCCAGATAATTGACCTGTGGCGGGGAAGGCGTTGCTTGTAAACAAGAACCAATAGGGGATGATGGTTTCAAAGGAGGCACCTGGTGAACAATGAACGAAAATTGATCAATGGTCACTATTCTCCCTTCGTGTGGAAAACAAGCCACACAGAAAAACGAAGAAAAAAAGATCCCATGACATAAACATAGTCGCATCCAAGGAGAAGATTGAAATATAAGGGACCTTGGACTACCATCACATCTATATCGACGGTCTTTCCTCCCAAAGTAATAGGGAACATCGAAAGGATCCCTATGGGCTGAGTAGTTCCTCCGTTGAAAGCCAATGGATTCTGGGTGACAAGCACAAGTTGTGGGGAACCCAAATCTTTCCAAGTAGTAGAAGACATGATGCTAACAGACGCGCCTTCATCTAATATAGTGCCATGTACTACCATATTATAGGCTTGTATTGTGATCTGGAAAGGTACATAAGATGGAAGGCGGAAAGCAGTCAATTGACTCCAATCAAAAGAAACGACATAACTACTTGGTGGGGATATCATATGATTCCCCCGATGCTCTACAAGAATAGGAGAAGGACTCTCCTGAACAACCGAGACAGGAGGGTCACTCTTCGATTCATGACAATCTGAGGAGACGAGGAGAACATGAGCAGTATGATCATCACTCTCTTCGGGAACAGATTGAACGATTGAAGGCAGTGTCGCGTTGCCACTCTTTCCGATTAATGGTTGTTCGAGAATAGACATAAGAGAGTCATGCTTAGGAAGAGAAAGATGGGCAAGAGATGAATCCAAGTCAATCTCTTTACTAACTAGGAGAGGGTCAAAACAAAGTCTCTGATAACCAACAGGGAGTTGGGCTTGAAAAGCTGTAAGGTTTTCCAAAATTTTGGAAGATTTATCCATAAGAGGACAAAGGTGAAGAAGATGATTCCCTTCACATAACCTACAGGGGAATCTAATCTTCCCCTTCTTCTTACCATCATTAGCTGAAGGTGTAGCATCAACATGATCTCCAGAGATCGACGGGGATGGTCGATTCAGGTCTTGAGACCATACCTCTAAGACTCTGGGATGATAGCACAGTCTCGAAGGATATGGTCACCCTTACACAACATTTAAGGGAATTTGACCCTCCGTGGAGGATCGAAAGGTTTGTCTACAGGAGGTGCATTTGGAGTAATAGCTACACGGTTGGCTTCTCATTTATCTAAATGCTTCTTCTTTGTCTTCTTCTTAGCCTCCTAATTACTGGATTTCAAACTTTCACCAAGTGAAGTAGAAGAGGAAGGTGAAGAAATATGGGAAGAAGGTGAGAGGTCAACCTTAGAATCAGCGTGATCTGGTTCAAATGAAGGAGATGGCTGGATAGGAGTCGGGACACTCGGGACAACCGAGGTCAAAAATAACTAGATAGGTAAACCAATGGTTAACCTAGGGAGGGCCAACATTTCCATATAAGGAACACCAACGTTTCCCAAAGAAGGAAAAGGACCAGGATTCCCATCCGATGTTAGAGAATTATATATTACAGAGCAATGGAACACAAAATATTGCAGAAATATAAACACAGAAAATACATAAAACAAGAGAGACACAGATATATGTGGTTCACCCAGTTTGGGCTATGTCCATGAAGAAACAACCAGTCCTTCTTTTTATATTATCCAACAAACTGAAGAGATACAACCTACAGCAGATCTGTTGTAATTCCCTCTTCGCTCTTAATTGCCTCTCTCTTACTCACTCAAAATACACATATGCATAGATGCAATACAATTCCCTCATATATAGCGAGGGGTTGCCTTCTAGGGCAAAAAACCCTAAATTAAACATAACTTCTACCATCAGATCTCCACCTAATGAACGACCCCTGGACCCCCTGCAACAAATATTTTACGGGCGATGTTGCCGCCTCATTACGAACTGGGGTCCAATGTGGTGATACCTTTGAATATAGAAGATAATCAGGCTCCAAACCCAACAATCTCCCACTTGGAGACCAATTATAGCAACTCCACCGTTGCTTCATTTTCTGGACAATGACTCTACTTTGGACCTGGTTGTTTCTCATCTTCTTCATCATACTTGAATACCAATTGAAATTGAGCAAATTCTCAGTTTCTCCCTGGTTACAACTTTTGTTAACATATCTACAGGATTATGGCTAATGTGTATCTTTTCCAGCTTTAACTGTCCATCTTCCAACACTGAGCGTACGAAATGGTACTTAAGCTGTATATGTTTAGTCTTGGAATGAAATGTAGAGTTCTTTGCAAGATGTATGGCACTCTGGCTGTCACTGTATAACTTGCCCAACTCCTGCTTCTTACCCAATTCATCCAGAAACCTTTGTAACCAAATCATTTCTTTACTAGCCTATGTAGCAGCAATATACTCTGATTCTGTTGTTAAGGGTGCAACAATACTTTGCAGTTTTGAGACCCAACTGACAGTTGTTCCACCTATAGTAAACACATACCCTGTTGTGCATCTCATGTTATCTCTATTACCTGCCATATCTGCATCAACATATCCCTGTAGAGAAATGTTTGAACCACCAAAGCATAATGCTTGATTTGTGGTACCTCTAAATACTGAGAATCACTCATGCCATCCAATGTTTTTTTCCTGGATGTTCATGTACCCTACACTCCCACTACATGTGCAATATCAGCCTTGTGCAGAGCCATGGCATTACATTAAGCTTCCAACTGCTTATGCATATGGAACTTTAGACATATGAGCCATTTCTTCCTGAGTCTTGGGACACTCCTCCTTACTTAATTTGAAATGGCTAGCCAAAGGGATACTAACTAGTTTTGCATTCTACATATTAGACCTTTTCAACACCTTTTCTATGTACTCACTTTGAGATAATGTTAATTTGGGATTCTTCCTGTCTCTAGTTATTGTCATACCAAGGATTTGTTTTGCAGCACCCAAATCCTTCATTGCAAATGAGTTTGCCAATTTTATTTTGAGCGCATTTATTTCCTGCATGTTAGAACTCGCAACAAGAATGTCATCTACATACAATAACAATTTAATATAGCTGCCATCATTTTTCCTTTTGATATCAACACAATGATCAGAGTGACATCTAGTATAACCTTGTTCAAACATAAACCTATCAAATTTTAGATACCACTGCCTTAGATCCCGTTTTAAGTCATACAAGCTCTTCTTCAACTTGCACACTAGTTTCTCCTTCCCTTTCACCTCATATCATTGTGGCTGCTGCATATATGTCTCTTCCTCCAAATCCCCATGGAGAAAGGTTGTCTTTACATCTAATTGCTCAAGATGCAAATCTTCAGCTGCTACTAGACTTAAAATAGTTATAATTGAAGTCATTTTAACAACAGGAGAAAATATCTCATCAAAGTTTATACCCTTTTTTTGTGCAAACCCTTTCACCACAAGTCTAGCTTTATACCTTTTTCTACCTCCATTTTCTTCCTTCAACTTGTAAACCCATTTATTCTGCAATGTTATTTTACCTACAGGCAACTGACTAAGTCCCAAGTATGGTTATGTGCTAAGGAGTCCATCTCTTCTTTCATGGCTTGTGATGAGCCCCAAAAATGGATAATTATATGGGCTCATTCAGCTTCCTAATTCGACTTAATCCACCATTCTCATTAGTTTATTGCATGTTTTTTATTATATTTATGCTAATAGAGTGAATTGGGTTAGTCATTATGCCAACAAGTCTAATGTGTGCTTTATGTAGTCTTTTTGGTCAATTTGGAGAGAAAATCAAAGGTTTAAATGAGCACTTGGCAGCCAAATTCATGGAGAGGATTTTTAGGAAGGTGTCCCCTTCATTTATGGGTCCTTACCTTGAATTCTCCACCATCAACTCGGAGTTCAAGGGCCAGCAAATTGATTATCGCAAGGGCAGCCGAGCAAGTCAAGTAGGATTGCTGTTAACTGCAAGTTTTGGGTAGACGAGTGCCTAAAGTTTAGGAGGATTGTTGGGGTCCTCAATTTGTATAAATAAGAGGGCTTAGGGCCTAATTTTGGTTAGTCAGTAGTTAGTCACTTTGTAGGCAGAAGCTAGCTAGTTTGTAGTTCGATTTTAGTCATTTTTTAGGCAGTAGTTTAGCTCTGCATTTCAGCACCTTTTCAAGTTTTCCTTGTGGACAGTTTTGATGTAACTATTATTTCTTGAGCAATAAAGATGAATCCAGCTCTGCACCAGCTCTAATTTCTCTTAGGAGGCTGTAGCTCTTGGGGTTGGGCGCATCTCAAGTGCCTAGTACTTCCTTTGTTTACTTTCATGTGTCTTTGCTGCATTCCTAGAATAAAATCTGCTATTTAGATTTAAATCTTGTTTTGTTATTTAGGTTGCTTCTTACGGTTAAAGTAGCTTTTCATGTTAAGATTTAGTTAATAGATTAGTAACAGGGAATATCTTCAGAAAAAGGCCATCAAGCACCTCTGACCTCACCTCTCCCTCAGTGGGATCGTGAGCTGGAACAAAGGTGACATTGCTGCCAACAAAAACAATGTTTTGCTTTGTCATGCAATTCTTAGTGTTGGAAACCTCTTTTGCAGATGCTGATATTAGTAGTGTTTAAATGCTTCAGTTGATGATTGCTTAGTTGCATAAGTTATTTCACACATTTTATTTCTAATAAACTGCTGTTCATTTCCTTTTACTGTTACTTAGGTCAGATTAGAGTGAAGTAACTAGGTCATAGGTTTTATAAGTGTTTGTTTGTTCAGTTTGAAAAACCACTTGCAGAGTACCTATTATCCTTTCTTACCTGCCCATACTCCATCCAACCTACCTGCTTCATCCTTCACTTAGAACCCTTACCTTACATTTGCCTCATTCACTTACTTTGCCATGATTCTCATCTTCTTATGCAACATCGTTTCATCCCTCCTTGAACAAATATCACCATCTGCGCCACTCCTCAACTCCATCGTCCAAGTCTTGAACTCCCGTACACCCCTATTTCACCTCCATACTTGTTCCTCCACCTTTTTCCCTCCATCAATTCTCCAAAATCCTCTTTTTGGAACATCCTGTAGAAAATTACAGAACATCCTGTAGAAATTCCAGAACATCCTATAGAACCCTTGCAGACTTCCCGTAGAAGCTCACGAATGAGGTTTCTTGATAGCCAAACTTTGTGAAACTCTCTGGAAGGGTGTTAGGGACCCCTCAGGCCCTCTCTGAACCTTCTCGACCGCTTCCAAGCATTTCCTCTCACTGATCCACCTCTGCACAGTCAAAAACAGTGAAAGCACATGCATGATAATTCTAACAACTTATTCAAAAATACAAAAAGATGGTTCTTTCAGATTCTGTTGTAGACATAGCTAAGATACATGCATTTCATATTCTTAGAAGTCAATGGCATCTCATTCAGTAGCTTGCATCTTCCTTCTTGCATCAGTAGGACTAGCTGGTAGAATTAGGGTTTGCTAGGGTTTGCATTTCTTTTTGGCTTTCAGTTTCTTTCGGCAAGTAGATTAGTTTCCTTTGAGTTAGCTTTCATCCATCAGTTAAAAAGCTTCTTATAAGAGCTCATAGAAGTTGGCTTAAGCTCCTAGCGGACTTGTGCCAGCTAACCAAGTGACAGCTGCGGTAAGAGCTAGTACTTGTGCATACAGCACCGTCGCTTCCAAGTTTGTTAGGAACTACCGGGTTGATAAAATTAAAGAAGGGAGTCCCAAGAGTTGCAGCATTATTGCTGCAATATTGGGGCCCACCATCGTTTTGGCGCTGTTTCCGGGGAAGCATCAGAGTATTGGTGATTGATGTTTTTCTTCTATTTTCTACTACAACTTTCTGCTAAGTAGTTTATTTCATTTCCATTTTGCAATTTCATTTCTGCAAAAGTAGAGTAGACATTTCCTACTTCATAGATTAGCATTTCAATTTGGCAATTTCAATTCTGTAAGCGTAGATTAACATTTCGATCCTGCAAGCGTAGATTAGCATTTCAATTCCGCAATTTCAATTCTGCAAGCGTACACTAGCATTTCATTCCTGCAATTTCATTTGAGCGAAATAGATTAGTTCTTTCATGCTTTCCTTTCAATTCCACATTTTCATTTCAGCAAGATAGTTAGTTGTAGTTCAATCTATTTTATTTTTGTAGGTACAAGAAGAAAAATACAAAAATCAACCAAAAAGATTTCCTTTCATGCCTGGTATGAGTAGAGATAAGTCAGAAAAATACTTGCACAACACCCCCCACTGCTTCACACAGCCAACCTTCTCTCTTCTTCGATGGTTGTGATTAAGAAGAACCCTTGGGCGGAAATCAAGGCATATTTAAATAACCTCTAGGGGAGAAGAAGAAGAAAAAATTCCACTGGAGCAAATGGCTAAAAGCAGAAATGTTGGGAGCAGTACTTTTTCTTCCAACTCAATCTTTAGAGGTGAGTGTGAGAATCTGATGGAAGATTTCAAGAGCGAGATGAGACAGTTTCTTGCCATGCAACTAGATACCTTGCAGATTGAAAGGAAGCAAGAGGAAGCCAAGAGGGCTTTGGCCATCTTTTGTCCCAGGTGTGCTAGAAAGAATCCTAGAAACGAATGTCCATTGTACTCCATAGAAGTGTGTTTTATCTGTGAAGAATACCATCCTATAGATCAGTGCCCTTCCTTGCCTGGAATTAAAGCTGCATATCAAAGGGCCAAAGAAGTCACTGAACCACTCTATTATATGAACCAAAGGAGGCCATATGGACCCATACCTTACCAACAGGAATTGCAAGGGACATCCGAGACCTATTACGACCCCTATCAAGCCACTTCCATGTCTTCTTGGGGTCCCCCTGCTCATCCTTCCTGGTTCAAACCTCCTCCTTGTTCCTTCACAGATCCATATTATGCCCAACCAGCTGCTCATTCGTTTCACTCCTATGCTCATTCACAGCCTCAGTGGAATGCACCTCATCAGGGATGGAGGCCCCAATAAAACTCTCCTTCCACTCCTTTGCCTCCACCACCTGCCCATCCACAAACCCATCCACATCCATCTCAAATATACACCCCCACTCAGCTACCCATACCACCATTTCCAAACCCGCACATTGGAGTAGCTCAACCCAATTGCAAAGTTGAGGCACCTCATGTCCAAATGACTCCTCCTGAGCTCAATGATCTTCACCATAGCTCAGGAAGAGTATTGCAAAAAATAGATTATCTTGAAAGCATTGAAGGACTACAAACCAATAAAAGAAGATTCAAATGAGGAGATCAAGGAACTGTGGGCTGCACTTGATGAAGATAAGACATCAAAATCAGAGATCGAGAGAGTTTCCTCATGGTTACCGTCAAATCTTCCATGTATTCAAGAGAAAACTCAGCAAAAAGAGGAAGATGTGAAGGTCATGATAAAATAAGATATGGAGAATGATCCAGGTCAGCAAAAGGACCAAGGATATCAGAGCTATATTGAGATATGGTTTCAGATGGTCACTAAGTTGCAGCAGTACTCTCTTCTTCAGCTATGCCTAATCCCTTCAAAGTCAAATCATTTGGTCTATGAAATCCGGATAGCTGTCAAAGCATGCATGTCAAGCCTCCACAACATTTTGTCTCTAATCTCGATGTGCACATGGTTCCATTGGAAGTGTTCTTATACTTGAAAATGATTTTGTTTTTCAAGTAGGGTAGGGTAGAAAAAAAAATGAAAAAATGAAAAAAATGGAAATAAGAGGAAAAATCTAAGGTGAAAACCTCCTCAGAGGCGCCTTAGATTGGCTCATTGATTGAAAACCTCCATGAGGCAGTCAATGGGTTGGAAAAAAAAGAAAAAAAAAGAGAAAAGAAAAAGAGAATAAGATCCTTGGGTGAAAACCTCCCTTGGAGGTGCCCAGGGTAGGCAATTAGGGTGAAAACCTCCATGAGGTGCCCTAGTTGTTTTCAACAAAAAAAAGAAAAAAAAAAAGAAAAAAAAAAATCAGGCCTAATATTTGTAAAATAATTGCAGGTTGCAGGGAATACATTGCAGGAAAAGAGGGGCACGAAAAACGAGGACAGGAGTCCATACCATGCTCTAGGACATCCCCTCAGACACCCCCTCCATGGCCACTCACCTCTCCTAGGATTTGGTCACATTCGGGTTGAGATTGAGCCTTCTATAGGAAGTTCTGGGCCTTCTACAGGAAGCTACAGGCGTTTCTACAGGAAGTTCTGTATTTCTACAGGAAACATCCTGTAGAATCTTCAAGCGAGCCAGATTCGATTTTGGAAGGGAATATAAAGCTTGGAATGTATTGGTTAGGCCCACAAGCATCCATGTTTCCATTCCTCACCCTTTTCCATCATTTGTTCCACTTCATTGTGCTTCTTTTATGAAAATTGTGTTTTCTACAGGAAGTTCTGTGTCTTCTACAGGAAGCTTACAAAAAAACCAAATTGATCTCCGAAGAGGACCCGAAGGCTAGGAATATGTCCATGAGGCCTGCACACATCCATGTTTCCATCCCTCACCTTTCTCCACCATTTTTTCCACCTCATTGTGCCTCTTTTATGAAAACTGTGTTTTCTACAGGAAGTTCTTGTAGAAATTACAAGAAGCTAAAAATGGATTGCAAAAAGGTAGTTTGGCGAACATGATAGCTTCCTCAAGGGTTCAGAAGTCCTCCTGCAATTTTCAGACTCCTCCTCCATCATCTCCATACTTGCATTACAGCCCAAGCTCAGTTTTTCTTTCCATGCAAAAACTTGCAGAATGCTTTGAAGAAAAAAATACATAGAACAGAATTTGTTTTTTCTCTAGCTTGCAAATCGTGCATCCGTTTACAAAACCGTTTTACAAGGAGTTGTATAGGGATGATGGCAACATGCCCAAGCAATTTCAGCCAATTCCAGTGCACAGTTTCCAAGAAATCAGCCTCCATCATCTTCAGCCATTTTTGCATTTTCTCCATATCCGTGCATCCGTTTCAAAACCTGTTTCATAGGGAGATGCATATGGGTGATAGTAACCTACCCAAGTAGTTTCAGCCAATTCTGATGCACGATTTCCGAGAAATTGATTTCTGTAATCTTCAGCCATTTCCCATTTTCCTCAAAATCTGTGCATCCATTGATCATAATTTTACTATGGGAGGTGCATAATGATGATAAGAACATGCTCAGCAAGTTTCAGATCGATCTGGTCTATCGTTCGGGAGCAATGGTGAAAACAAGTTTCTGTTAAGTGAAAATTCAACATTAGGAGCTTGAGGGTGCAGATCTGAACGTGGAAGCCAGCTCCTGCAGTGTGGATCTGGCCAGAGGATACCTGCACAAGAAAAAAATAGCCATGAATTAGCCACCAAGCCATCATGCAACCACAGAAACCAGTGCATGTAGCAAATGAAAGGCCACAGCACCTCACAACAACCATTCGACTTGCAGGTATGTGTCTAAGCCAGCTCCTCTATTTGCATCAATATGATTTGAAAGTGCATAACGAATGAAGTGGTGGGATTAAGCCGATAGTTCCTTGTGCAATTCTCTAGCAATCATCCAAGAATCATGCAGTTTACGTGTTAGACAGCTCACGTGAAATTAAAAAAAAAAAAAACAGGTAGTGTTGGTCATTTGAACTCTAGTGCAACTGATTAACAAGAAGATAACATATAGTTCATCATAACACTGCCGTCTACATGGGCCAGTGCACATTTTTTCCACCTCACCACAAGTCATGCAACAATTAAAGAACACTCAGCTAAAACTCACAAACTGCTGTTCATTTGCACTTGCCACATTCTCAACTGAAGTTTGCACAAAATGATTAACTAGTCATCCTCCACCAGTTTCTCTACCTGTCTTCGAGATTCTACTGCGTATCAGGCTCACTCAGAGGCGCAAGGGCGCTCTACAGGCGTTTCTATAGAAAATCTTCTACAGGAAACATAGAAAACAGCCTTGCAGAAAGAAAACCTGGGATTTTCGGCGAATTTCAAGCTCCAAAAGAGGTAGGATCAGGGAAACTTTGTTGTGCATGGTTTGTTGGTGCAAAATGGTGAATTGAAAACGGCATTAAATTGAAAAATGAGAGTAAAAAGTCTGCCTGTGCATTGAGAACAGTGGAAGTCTGCCTGCATGATTCACTGAGTTTACCCATTTTTTTCCTCTGCATCTGAAATCTCCTCATCAGTTTTTAAAAAGAAAATAAAAAATTCCCTTGCAAGGAAGACATGCAGCAGACCAACCTGTATGTGGAAAAATCCAAATTTACATATCTATCAATGTGTGAGAAAACCAATGTCCTTATGCTTTGATCTGTGAAAATTTTCTTTCATAAACAGATAGACCAATTCGAGGTGACAACAGTTTTAGCACAAGGGAATTACTGCCATTTGATGTTGTAAAGAGCACACGAAAAATTCCTTCTTGGGTTCAAAAAAGACCGAATTTAGTTGTCCTCTATTTTAGTGATTGACTGTGTTTTTTTCCACTTGAGCATTTTCTCTTTTTTGGTTAAAACGCAAACTCAACACCATGCCAACTGAAGAAATTGAGAAGAACATTGATGAGGGAGCACAAGACATTCAAACAGAGG
Organism: Pinus taeda; assembly: GCA_000404065.3. Classification (NCBI taxonomy): domain Eukaryota; kingdom Viridiplantae; phylum Streptophyta; class Pinopsida; order Pinales; family Pinaceae; genus Pinus; species Pinus taeda. The sequence goes on along the minus strand of APFE030461476.1, from coordinate 34,200 downwards.
GAAAAACAGAGGAAGAACAGAAGGAAAAAGAGGAATTTGACATGACCACTGAGCATGAGACAGAAAAGGAGACAACATCAAAAACAAAGAGGGTGAAAAAGGAAAAAAAAAGTTGGAAAAAAGGCCAAGAAAGCCCAAATGGGAGTTGGCACAACCAATGCAACCAAACCAAAATTAAAAGGCAAGACACCCCTAGCCAAGCAGACCGAAACAGTGAAGACAGTTTCTACAGGAAGCCAGAAAGCAGTTTCTATAGGAAGACAAAAAACAGTCAGCATAGGACTTTCTACAGGAAGTCTAGAAACAGAGGAACAAAAAGGGAAAATTGCCTGAGATTTTGGCCAGGAAGGTAGCAACCATGCTTGCCACCTTTAGCACACCTCCAAGACCAAAAAGGAAGAGGAAGAGGCAAACCTCCATGTACTTTAAAGTGAAAAAGGAGCACATGGATAAAGGTGGGCAGACCCAAACCACAATCAAAGCAGCAAATTGTCATTAAGGACACAAAAGCTAAACAAAAGGAGGAGCCTCCTTCAAAGATATCCATCAGCTATAAACGGGGAAGCCCGAAGACATCCACCTAGAGAGAAAGAATGAAACTGTTGGACACAAAGGCCTCTCTACAGGATGTTGAGACAGTTCTACAGGAAGCTGAGAATTCTCTAGGAAAAGGAGCACAGGCAGCGGGAAGAAGTAGAGAGAAAATCATGGTTTCATGACTGAGAATAGGACATCACTTCAGGAGCTTGGCATGATAGGGAGGCCACCAAGGCCATCAAAGAGGAGGAGAAAGATTAGTTGCTTAGAGGATGAGCAACACTTTCAGTAGGGGGGTGATGATGAGCCCCAAAAATGGATAATTATATGGGCCCATTCAACCTCCTAATTCGACTTAATCCACCATTCTCATTAGTTTATTGCATGTCTTTTATTATATTTATGCTAATAGAGTGAATTGGATTAGTAATTATGCCAACAAGTCTAATGTGTGCTTTATGCAGTCTTTTTGGTCAGTTTGGAGAGAAAATCAAAGGCTTAAATGAGCACTTGGCAGCCAAATTTGTGGAGAGGATTTTTAGGAAGGTGTCCCATTCATTTATAGGCCCTTACCTCGAATTCTCCACCATCAGCTCAGAGTTCAAGGGCCAACAAATTGATTATCACAAGGGCAGCCGAGCAAGTCAAGTAGGACTGCTGTTAACTGCAAGTTTTGGGCAGCCGAGTGCCTAAAGTTTAGGAGGACTGTTGGGGTCCTCAATTTGTATAAATAAGAGGGCTTATGGCCTCATTTTGGTTAGCCAGTAGTTAGTCACTTTGTAGGTAGAAGCTATCTAGTTTGTAGTTCGATTTTAGTCATTTTTTAGGCAGTAGTTTAGCTCTGCATTTCAGCACCTTTTCAAGTTTTCCTTGTGGACAGTTTTGATGTAACTATTATTTCTTGAGCAATAAAGATGAATCCAGCTCTGCACTAGCTCTAATTTCTCTTAGGAGGCTTCCAACGCATTCGAGCGGAGAATCCTGGTTGGTAGAGAGTGGACAGATGGATAATCGTTTGAGGAGAGGCTCGATGGTCCTTTGTGCGAGGGGAGGATTGTTGGGTATACGACCAAAGTCCCACATTGACTAGAAGTGGGGAGGATCATGGGTATATAAGGATGGACAAATATCTCCATTGGTATGGGGCCTTTTGGGGTAAAGCCCAAAAACAAATCCATGAGGGCTTAGGTCCAAAGTGGACAATATCATACCATTGTGGAGATATGTGGTGTCCAGAGTCCTAACAAGATATATTGTTAGTTAAACTTGACTCAGGATAGAGTCAAAGTTGACCACGTTAAACAGTGATGGTTTTGGGGCACATGGTATTATGCACCCATGGTATTCTGCCCATGGTATTATATGTAATGGAGCTTATAAAAAGCGGGAAGTACTTCATTGTAATGCAAGACCTGGAGGTGAGCGGTGAAGGCTCACTTGGTCGGATTGGCTAGGGTTTTGGCCAATGCTAATGAGATCTTATTAGGTTGGGATTTTCCCCGGATTTGGGGTTTTCTTGAATAAACATTTGCGTTTATGTATTTATGGTTGTTGCTGGTTATTTTTATATTTATTCCTCTCGGTAATTATTTAAGTTATGCAGTAAATTTCTTAAAAACTGGTATCAGAGCCAGATATTGGCTTCAAAGGGATTCTTTGATGCCATGGGTTTATAGTGCTTAATGAGATCTTATTAGATTTGGGTCTGAAAATAATGGTGGAACAATCATACGCAGAAGAACATCAAGGAGAATGTGTGGAAGAAAATTGTTCATGTGGCTTCAAAAATTGTTTGTTTGTGAGGCCATTGATGCTGGAATCTACGAGGTTCTCGTAGGGCTTGTAGTTGGAGCAGTTTGATAAAAGCTTTTGAGAAAATCAAATTGAGAGAGGATGGATCAGAATCGCAGCAGCAATAAACAAAAAACTAAATAAAATTAATGAAGTCAAAATCACTGCATGTAAATGGGCATACTACTGTAAGACCTAGTAAGGCATATGTACCCCTCTGGTGGGGTTAACAATACCCCTGGGTAAAAAATCTGATGGGGGCAAGAGCTAGAGTTAGTGGGATTGTCTCACTTAGCAGGTTTGGCTAGAGTTAGTCAACGAACCCCAAGTCAAGTTTAAGGGGGGAATATTGTTAGGTAAACTTGACTCAGGATAGAGTCAAAGTTGACCACGTTAAACAGTGATGGTTTTGGGGCACATGGTATTGTGCACCCATGGTATTCTGCCAGTGGTATTATATGTAATGGAGCTTATAAAAAGCTGGAAGGACTTCATTGTAATGCAAGACCTAGAGGTGAGCGGTGAAGGCTCACTTGGTCGGATTGGCCAGGGTTTTGGCCAATGCTAATGAGATCTTATTAGGTGGGGTTTTTCCCCGAATTTGGGGTTTTCCCGAATAAACATTTGTGTTTATGTATTTATGGTTATTGCTGGTTATTTTTATATTTATTCCTCTCGGTAATTATTTATGTTATGCAGTAAATTTCTTAACATTAGGGACCCCTCAGGTCCTCTCTAAACCTTCCCGACCTCTTCCAAGCATTTCATCTCACCGATCCACCTCTGCATAGTCAAAAACAGTGAAAGCACATGCATGATAATTCTAACAACTTATTCAAAAATACAAAAAGATGGTTCTTTCAGATTCTGCTGTAGACATAGCTTAGATACATGCATTTCATATTCTTAGAAGTCAATGGCATCTCATTCAGTAGCTTGCATCTTCCTTCTTGCATCAGTAGGACTAGCTGGTAGAATTAGGGTTTGCTAGGGTTTGCGTTTCTTTTTGGCTTTCAGTTTCTTTCCACATGTAGATTAGCTTCCTTTGAGTTAGCTTTCATCCATAAGTTAAAAAGCTTCTTCTAAGAGCTTATAGAAGTTGGCTTAAGCTCCTAGTGGACTTGTGCCAGCTAACCAAGTGACAGCTGCGGCAAGAGCTAGTACTTAGTGCTCCAGGTATTTGTAAGGAAGCGCGGGACTATAAACTACACTGCCAAGATTGGAGGGATTCCGCAGAATGCAGGCTACACGGAAAATGGTGAAGTTACAGTATAAGAAGCTGTGCGAAGGGAGTTGTCGTGCAACACAACAGGAAAGTGACTATTGGAGTCACTATTCATGATTTGATAGACATAAGATGGTTAATAGGAGGAGGTTGGCAACGTTTAAGGCCAAGATCTTTAAATATCTGCTGCCAAAATAGCATTAATGATCGAATTTTGGGGGGAACAGTCAGATTTGAATTCAAAAACCACTATAAATTACGCGTGCCAGTCCAAAAGAGAACACTTTTCACACTTAGAGTTTTTGAGTTGTGTTTTCTGTTGCTTATGAACCGCTCATTCTTTGAGGATTTAGTCGTGAGCCCTACATTTTCCAATTTACCAGGGTTGAACCAGAAGTTTATCCTTGACACCATGTTATGTCCAAGCCCTGTTGAGACTATGAGCACTAGGGGAGAGGACACGTTGGAAGGAGTTGCTGCAGAGGTTGTGAATATGGAAGCTTCGGCTCCTGTGCCTATGGAGCCAAGGTCACCAATACCAAATCCTACACCTGTTAGAGAAACCCAAAAGCCAAAGAAGGATAAGCAAAAGAAGCCGGTGCCAGTGCGCAAGTCACCCAGAAAACATTCGGCCACTCAAAAGTAGAAGAAAGACGAGTAGCCTGAGAGGGTTGTTGATTTGAAGGCCGAAGAAGGACAGGGCACTGAGGACATCGACATTGAGGGAGTGGAGCCCATTTCAAAGTTTCCAGACTATATACCTCCGTGCAAGGGGAAAAGGAAGGTCACTAAGGAGCTAGACTCAGATAAGTTTGTCATCTCTATGCCCCTGCTACCAGAGTAGGTCCCCTTTGAAGTTCCGCCCCTTGCACGAGTCCCCCTTCTAAAGATGGAAGATTGGGACCTGACAGACCATGAACGATTCCCTCACCTCGCAACAACAAATTATATGAAGCATGTCTATTACCTGGAATTAGGTGTCACTGAGCTAGAAATAGTGGAATGGATCCACGGAGTGGAGAATTCTGGGTTGTTGAACCTATTGTGGGTACCCCACTATCAACACAACCTGTGTGCATTAGTTACTTACTTTAGTCCATGATGAGTGCTTATGGCTTGGAGGGACTATACCCATCACTTACATGCTCATCCATAGGATCATGCACTTGCCCCATGAGGGCTTGAATCTAGTGAAGGATTTTAGCAGAAAGGCAGGAGAAAACGATTTGGTGAACAAAATGAAAAAGGATTTTTCACTTGTGAAAAATCCATGTAGATATTCAATCACGTCTATCGATGATCCTGTAGTGCAAATTGCCACACAAATCCTGTTATGAAAAGTAATGAGGAAGTGTTGTGCGGATGAAGTTTTGGCGCTTGTGGTATCATTAGCTCGACAATGCATGAAGGGTGTGCAGTTTAACTGGTCAAGGTACCTATGCAGTGAATTCCTCTCGAATTGCCATGAGGTCCAAGATGATACCAAACCATTCCACTACGCGTGGTTGTTGCTCTCCATCGTGTTGGTTGCATGGGAGTTGCCGGAGGACAAAAAAAAATCTTTCGGGTCCTGATGGAAATGAGCCTCCACATGGCCATCAATCAGTGGCCAAGGTTGTCCCCAACCTTGTACGAGCAATTGTCATCATATGTTGTGTTCAAGGCAGACTTCCACCGCGTCTATATTCAAGGACGAAAGGACCCGCAACAAAAATGGTATGATTTACCATACTTGGTCACATATCACGACATACAGCAGGTCATCAAGTGATGGCCAACAGAGTGGCGAGCCCCAACAGATTTGGATGCCAGAACCAATAAGGGTGTAGGTAGCTCGACTGAAAAGAAAAGGAAGGATGCAACAAAACAGGTTGCGCAAAAGTTGGTCGTGCAGCAGAAGAAGGAAGCCACAGAGAAGGCTCAGATGTACAAGGAGTGCACTGCTAAGGAGCAAGTTGAGCAAGAGCAACGTGAATCAAAGAGAAGTGGCAAATCCCCTTTGCCCATGACCAAGGAGGAGGAACATTCTGAGCAGGGTAGTGGAGGAGATGAGGGGCAGAGCACCCCATTTCGGCTAATGAAGCATAGATAGGAAAAACATGAGGATCCCTACAAAAAGAAAAAATGAGATAAGGCACAAAGTGATCCCATGGTCTTAACGGAGGGCAATCTCGATGAGATCAGTGACACATTCCTGGATACCACAGCTAAACTGCTGCGACAATTTGAGCAATAGTACATGCAGAAACTGGGAAGCGTCTAGAAGGATTTGCGTGAGCTGTATATCCAAACTAGCAGGATATAGGTGGGCACGGGTCAAGTGAGTGCAACACAAGTGAGCCTGGCACCTGGGACAAGTTGGGCTACAGAATTGGTAAGGACATTAGACCTTCGCACAATTTCTTTACTTGGAGGGTCACTAAGTGTAGAATCGGTTGATGACCAAGTCATATTAAGTACCCTTAAGGACATCACACTGAAAATTGTAGCACTCCCCAATGAATTTCTTCATGCGCTGCAGGCAAGGGTAATGGAGTGTTGGGTGTGGAGCATGATTATTTAGAGGTCTTTGTTTCAACCGGATGTATACCCCAGGAAGTTTGTACACCCCTCCACTCAGGGTTTGGGGGGGTCGATCCCCTCTCGGCTGGGGGGTCTAGGGGCCAGCGGTCCCCTAGTGGGGGTTTCAGGAGTAGCACCCTCGAAGCTAAAAACATATGTAAAATTGCCTTGTAAAAGTATAGTAATTTCTAGTCAATATGGGTTGTTCATTAGACGGATGATCTAATGGTAGAACTTATGTTTATTTAGGATTTTTTTCCCTAGAAGGTAACCCATCTCTTTGTATGAGGTCATTGTATTGAGGCTGTGTAATAGATGTGTATTCTCTGAGCGAGAAACAGAGAGGTGAGACTGTGAGAGAAAATAGAGGATATTACAGCAGATCTGTTGTAGGCTGTGTCTCTTCATTTTGTTGGATATTAGAAAGGAAGGACTGGCTGTTCAGGGTGGATGTAACCCAAACTGGGTGAACCACATATATTTGTGTCTCTCTGGTTCTATGTATTTTCTATGTTTATATTTATGCAATATTCTATGTGTTCCATTGCTCTGTAATATATAATTTTCTAACATGGAGGAGTTGAGAGCTTGAGAGCATTGTGCTTTCAATTTGATCAATGAGTACAGGTTGAACAACAAATAGAGGTTTGTCAAAAAAATGTAGGCATTAAAGGAAAAAGAAAAAATGCAAGCACAAATTTCCAAGCTTGAGGCTGCAGTAGCAGATGCGTGCAGAACAGTGCCAGAGTTGGACATCCCAGAGGATGCGTAGTTGGAAGCCAAGATTCAGAAATTAGTTGCAGGCATGCACAAGGTGAAGGTAGAAGTTGGGTAAGTTCAATTCAAACTAAATATGAAGATCATAGAGTTGAAGCTTAAATTACAACCCATGACTCTGCCCGAGGTCAGGAAGTAGCGCGGAGCCGCCATCAAGGAAGGGATGGCCACTTTAGATGTCGTAGTCGCTGATTGCATGGCCTTGTTTGAATATGCGATGGAGTTGGTAATGACTCTGCAGGAAGACCCAAACCTGCAAATCTTGAATACAGAGATTCGTAAGCTCCAGAAGTAGTACGACGAGGTCGGGGTGACGACGCGCTCAATTGCTACAGCGTAGCACCTCACCAAGTTGCAGGAGGGGAAGCAACTCCTTTCATAGGAAGAAGGAGCTCAGAAAAAGGAGGCAATGCTTAAGGCAAGGTTGGGATCTTGGCTAGAAGAAGCTTAGCAGGTCTCAACCAACATTTAGGACAAGCTGACGGGCTTGCAATAAACACAACAAAAGATCAAGCTAGTCGAGGAGGGACCAAATACAGAGCAACTCATTGAAGAAGTCAAGCAGGCAGCTACGCAGAGCATTGCCGAGGTAGCAGTTGTATATGTGGAGTAGGGGGATCTTCACAATAAGATCGTCATGCCAGCTGAGTTACTTGAGGGTGAGTCATGACCTTTGTGTTGGGGGCCTATTGGGATGGGGTCCCCTTGGTCAGTATTGGGGACTAAAAACCCAAGTTTTGATGTAAATTTTGGTAGAAATATGTAAAGTCTCTGCAATTTTTGGATGAAGAGCGCGTAGATAGTTAGAAGTGAAAAGGGGTTTTAGCCCCTTGGTTATGTAAATTCAAGTTGGATTTGAGATCCACCCATGGTCCGCGGACCATGGGATTATATGTAAAAATATTAAATAGGTGTGTCTTAAGAGAGTCTAAGGCATTCTTATGTCTATGTCTAAGGAAAAGGGAAAGTAAACATCGGGTAGATACAGGAGAAAAGGTGTCAAAACTGAGTTCGCGGACCCCTACAGCTGAGTGCGTAGGGCAGTTTTGAGTCTGTAACCTCATATTGAAGATCAATAAAGAAGAATGTTGAAGAAATTCATGTGTTTATTTGTTTACTTCTATTGTTTGTGTTTGCGATATATGCTATGATGGAATAATTTCTTTATGAAATAATGATGTATTGATGTGCGACTCCATTGGATAAATCTTATTAACTGTATGCAATGCATGTTAAGTACTTACATGAAGATTATAATACATTTTGTTATGTTTATTGAATAATTAAGTGGATATGTGTGAACTCAAATCTAGGGTTGTTTTATGGTGCACGTAAATGGATGATTCATTTGTTAAGGGTCTGCAAAGAACTATCATAGACCTTCGCAGCTCAGTGCGTGGACCCCTGCAGCTGAGTGCAAAGGGCAGTTTTGAGTCTATAACCTCATATTGAAGATCAATAAAGAAGAATGTTGAAGAAATTCATATGTTTATTTGTTTACTTCTATTGTTTATGTCTGTGATATATGCTATGATGGAATAATGTCTTTATGAAATAATGATGTATTGATGCACGACTCCATTGGATAAATCTTATTAACTGTACGCAATGCATGTTAATTACTTACGCGGATATTATAATACATTTTGTTATGTTTATTGAATGGTTAAGTAGATCTCTGTGAACTTAGATCTAGGGTTGTTTTATGGTGTGCGTAAGTGGATGATTCATCTGTAAGGGCCCACAAAGACCTATCGTAGACCTTCGCAGTTGAGTGCTCGGACCCCTACAACTAAGTGAATAGGGCATTTTTGAGTCTGTAACCTCATATTGAAGATCAATAAAGAAGACTGTTGAAGAAATTCATGTGTTTATTTGTTTACTTCTATTGTTTATGTCTGCAATATATGCTATGATGGAATAATGCCTTTATGAAATAATGATGTATTGATGCACGACTCCATTAGATAAGTCTTATTAATTGTATGAAATGCATGTTAAGTACTTATGCGAAGATTATAATACATTTTGTTATGTTTATTGAATACTTAAGTAGATTTGTGTGAAATTAGGTCTAGGGTTGTTTTATGGTGCACGTAATTGGATGATTCATCTGTTAAGGGTCTATAAAGACCTATCATAGACCTTCGCGAAGGTCTAGAGGTCATTTAAAGGAAGTTGTGGTACTGAGCCCTAGGGGCTTATAGATTTGCGTGAAGGAAGATCTAGGGCAATAGAGGACATCACACTGATCTCTGGATGAGGAAACCTGGTTCCAACATCCCCCGATACTACTTCGTGTGAGACTTCAGCTTGCACTATGCAGGTTCATGCCAAAAGGGCTAGTAGCGTAGGGTTTTGTTTGGCATAATTAACTCTAAACTTGGCTTAGGACCCACTAAGCCAACACCTACATCCCCAACTTCCCGTGGCTCCTAAGAACTATAAATTTGATTTCTGCTACACTGATGTGATGGACAATCCCTCCTGTGATGCTCTCCCCCACATGTCTAACACCTCAAAGGTTTTTTTCCATCACCTTTCTTCTGATGCTCCTCATGCTGAGACCCTTGTTAACTCTCAGCTACATTAAACTTCCTATGAGGTGTCACATTCTCATTTTCACATGCATCCTGAGATCTTCCTCACTTCTTAGACCATTTTCCCTTTTTCTTCTGATTACCTTTCCAATCCTGCTTAAACTTAGACTTGCACTTAGATTTCTCATAAAAATGCTTCAACTTTCTGATGACTTTCTCTAGTGATAAAAACTCACCATACTCAATCTGATCCTTGAATGCTAATGTTAGTCACTGATGAGCCTTTGGACTTTTTTCTTCTCATCCTTGCAGTAGGCCACATACCTCAACAACTCAAGAAATTTGGTTGTGTACTCTTCATTTGTCATGGAACCCATATTGAGCTCATAGAATTCCTTGTCCTTTCCATCATAACACCTCTTAGAGAGGTACTTCTTCTTGAAGAGTCTTTCAAACTCATTCCCAATTAACTCGTCTTCCCTGATGCCTCTAAGATGCTTAACATCTTCCCACCAGATGCCTACCTTTCCCTTGAGACTAAATGTGGCTATCTTGGATTTCATGTTCTCTGAGTAAACATGCAATCTCAAGAACTTATTCATCCCAAGAAGTCATCCTTATACATATTCTAATTTCTTCACTTCTCCATAAAAAGTAGGAGGCTTGGATCTATTAAACTCCTTTGGAAAGTACCCCCTCTCACTCCTCTTATAAAGATTTTGGTCGTGATGATGATGATGTCTCTTAGAAATAGAGCTAGAATAGAATCCATGAGTGATAGCCCTCTTGTCGGGTGTATCCAAGGATCTAATATCTCTCTCTGTATCATCCCTTCCCATCTTGTACCCCTTCTAAGTTCTTATTCCATCTGCACCATTTATCTTTTCCTCCTATCCATGAATGATCCCCAAGTGTCCTTGCTTCTGCAAATATGTAAGGCCATGAAGAATCACTGCATCAAGCTTAGCTTACTTTTCTTGAGATATGGAAAGAATGTTCTGTTCCTCAATGAATCGCTCATTGTCTACCTTGCAACTCACAATTTCTGAAATCACAATTCTCAATGTGTCTTCCAAACCAGGAGAATGTCCCTCTCCTTGCTGCTCAACTAATCTATCCCATCCTACTAATGTCTCTTCCATCATGTACGAAGAGTCATATGAACTCTACTTAACTATTCTTCTGTTCATCTGTCGACCTTCTATGTCATACAATATGCCATTATTAGCTATGTAAAACATAACCCAAGGTATCTCAAGGGAGGCTATTGCATCTACATAGGCCAATCCAAATTAGCATGATACACCATCATAAGTATACTGTCACGTGGAATGAGTCGATCTTGCGGACAAGATAGACCTTCCTAGAATCTAATGAAGACCTAATGACAAACAAACCAACCAGACACTATCTTTCTCTAAATGCGCTTTATAAATAATGGCAAACAAATGTGTTTAAGGCCTACCTCATTTCCAATGCAAATTTGGAGATGCCTTCGCTCCTTTGATCCAAGCAAGTTCCTTTGTCGCAAACCTGCAAGCACAAACAAGGCAAATGATTAAATAGCACCTGAATATCCAATATTATAAAACATATTTAACATGAAAGTCAAGGAGTCCATGAAACAAATAACATGAGATACTTGTTGAGAAAAATGAGCTTGATTGTATTAATTCAAAAGGAGAAGAACCTTACAACCTTTGCCTTGACGCTGTACAAGCTCCTCCCAGGGTCCAACAAGAAGTTTCCTCTACTTTGACAAGCTTCACTCACTCCCTAATGAAGCCAAAAAGGTATGTGATCTCTCCTCTTAAGCTCAAATAGGAAGTCTTGATTTCACTAGCATTTACCCTCAAAAGTTCAGCTTCTAACCTCTCTGGCCACTGACCCAATGCCTCAATTTATAGTGCAATCGAGATCAGTTACCAGCTCCTCCTTCAAAGGGATAGATTCCTCCTTCAAAGGGATAGCTCCTCTCAACAAGGGATTAGTTCCTCCTCTCATGGGATGCATGAACCGCTTGGAGCGAACAATCCACGTAACAAATGCTTCTAGAAAAGTCTAGAATTAACCCAAGATGAGTTTTTTAAGATAAAGATTGGGCCTTTTGACTTTTACAGGGGTACGCACCTTCCCCTTTACATACAGGGCGTATAAGTACGCAGATAACTTGAACAAAAGGTGCGGGCCCGCAGGAAAAAGTAAGAGAAAGTGCGGAACCAGAGTTATATTGATTTTTTGATGTCTTTCTCTCATTTATCAAGCTTGTTTTGAAGAGTTGAGGTTTAATACTTTCTTAGGAAGCTGGTATAGGTAATGATAGACCTACACCGACTGAAAATAATCAAGGTGACGATATTTTTGTGTAACAGATTGCCCCCTAAAGTGCGAAGTCTGTAGTATACGAGGATTTTTCATTTATCATATAGGAAGAGTGAAGTGCTTTATCATTTCGAGGATCATCTTGTGGAGAGCCCGGTTGGAACCTGTAAAAACATTCAATGCAAAATATATATATGAGATCATATCATCGCTGAGGTAGGCATTCCCATACTCAGATAAAAACTGACTAAGAGACTGAAAACTGACTAGAATACTAACTACTGCTCTGGTATAGGAATGATCTCGTAACACATCATAAGTACAGACACATGTGGACACAGTATGGATGCAGCCATCTGTTTATGAATAGTCCATAATATAATGAATACAGAATTCCTCGCAACCTGGATGGTAGAAACTAGATCCAGGGTCTTCATTTCTACGTCCCGAAACAGTACGATTCTATCCATGCGATTGAATGTGTCGAAGTCAAACATGGTAGAAACCGCTTGATTACCATTCAATGATGTAAATTGTTAACAAGCGTGAGAGAAACCACCAATAATGACAATGGCTCTCAAAGTATTCAGCACAATCCATGAAATGTGATAAGATGTGTTGATGTCGAACATGTCATGGAATCCTTTGATCGAAAGTCAATGATGTAAACTGTCGTCAAAGGCGAGAAACCTGCCATTGAGGCATGCAGATATCAAGGTACTGACGATTCCTAGATCATCTTTCTAGATAATGAGTTGAAGTCGATAGAAAGCGATCCGTCGTAGGCAAGCCCACAACACGAAATCATAGATCAAGCTGAAGAAATTTAGTTGCAAGGACCGACTCAGGGATGGTCAAGATGGATGACAAACATTTTGCAGATGAATGGCTTATTTGCACTAACCTCTTGAACACATAACGACACGACAAATGGTTTGGTGACAATTGACCCAAAGTTAATACCCAGAAACCGGCTGAAGACTTTCAATGTGGTTTGATCAACTGGTAGGTAAAGGATTCCCCAACCCAGGTGAATGAAAGTGTCGTGTTCAAGAGTGGTTATAAAGTATGACAAACAGACTTACTTTTCTCTATTTTCCCCCACCATTTCTGGCAAGTACCTCTTTATTTTTTACAAGCTTGAGGAGGATAACATATGCTTGATTATAAGCTCACCCTTTGGGCGAGTCCAAATTAGTTTAAATTCGAACCCTAAGAAGGAGTGGTCCGTTCCTGTTTGTAATTGAACAGGTCCTTTACTGTCGAAATTTAACGATTCCAGTATAGGAGAAACTCAGCGTTTTTCATTTTTAGAGAGTCTGAAAAAACCTAAGAAGACTCCAGGGTTGACTTTTTCATAAATTTGTGTCTCCCAAGCCCGAAAAAGTATAAAATAATACTTGAGAGAACCGCTTGATCTTTTACGACCAAGGAGTACTTTTCGTTATTAGTGTCTTTGATCCAAAAAAGTAAAAAAACAATCAAGGACACGTCGTTTTATAACCAATATCGAATTTGAAACGACAAAAATCTGGCAATCTTTTTATGTTTTTACGGTCGGAAAAGAGCTGTAAATGGACCGTCTTTTAATTCCGTTTTAACGAGCTTAAAAGAGAAACTCGGCAATCTTTTCATGTTTTAGGAGTCAGAAAAGAGCTTAAAGGTGACTCTGGTTGAAAATGATCGATTTCGCCTGAATAATCCTGTTATCTTGCACAAAAACACAAACATTACTCATACCTGCTTGAAAGAGATAAAAATGTCGCAAAAATACCGTTTTAAAGTGAAACATAAACAAATTCGAAATTTATTTACTCAAAAAACTTATAAAAAGGGGTTGTTACCATTCATTTTTACCATTTGTGATTTGGGTGAGGAAATAGTGCTTTGGATCTGAAAACTTCCCGAGAGGATTGTGGAAAATCCAACCGTCGAAATCGGATGCCGTCTTCACCAGGTAATCCACATCATCCTCCTCTTGTTTTTCAACCGTTTAGTTTTTCAATTTGGTAATTTATTTGGTTTTTTAGGAGGGTTTTTGGGCGAAAAACCCGCGCTCGGGGTACGCAGGATCACCACTGCGAACCTGCGGACCCCGACTTTTTCTCCTTTGGGAAAAAGCTCAGGGTCCGCACCTTCCATGTGGACAAAGTGCGGCCCCACGCACTATGTCCAACAAGAAGGGTGCGGACCCCGCCGTGAGGGTTTTTAACCCAAAAAATCTCAAAATTTGACCAAAGAAAAACATTCCTAGCATTCTAATTGATCTTGTGGTTTGATGTAGGGAGTACACCATGCTAGATTGGTGAGAACGAGAGCACGAGGATGTGGATGCAGCCGCATGGAATCATCAACCTTCGCTTGATGCTTTGAGGGTGTGCGGACTGTACAAATACTGGGCCATTCCTGGCATGAGGGCTCAGGTGGATTTCTTGCAGTGGATGGTTGATAGGTGGAACGTCCAGGACCAGTGCTTCTTCATTGGTGGCCACTAGGTCGAGATTGAGCCGGTGGACATATACTTTTTGACCGGTTTTCCTAAGGGAGGCGTTGACTTGACCCTGTTTGGAGCTAGGGTGGGTGGCCAGTCCGTCGATAGTCTCTGATTAGGGTACTGCAATAGGCAGTCTAGAGACAAAGGGATAGACATAAAGTACATATCCCTTCCTGAACTGAAGGTAATTGCTTTCACTGTTACTCGACTTTGCGGGGCTGCCGCTTTACACATTGCCACCGGATCCCAGATGCGTATGGCAGTTGATTGCTTTCAGGGCACCATCTTCAACTGGTGCGATGTTGTGTTGGCCAATGTGAAGGACCAATTGACCAGGGCCAAGAACGAACGACTTAAGACTTTTGGTTATGCGGCTTTAGTCGTGAGTTTTGGCCCGGAGAGGATTCCTATGCTTGTTCCGCAGCACCTCATAGTCGTAGTTGGGCATCCCCGAGAGCCCAGACTGATGCGATGGGTCGCAGTCATGGCCCGTCATCCTGATGAGGGGACCGAGGTCATCCGGTTCAAACCTGAGTTTTTCCAATGGTTGGAACACCAGGTTTTTTCTATTCAAGACTTCCCTTATGCTGGGGTTGATTTTCGTGGAGACCCAGACATGGCTCTTCCTCCAGGAGAGCAGTGGGATGACTTAGGTAATCATTTTCAACACTTTCCTAATGTTAATTTTTTTATTATTTTTTATATCGTCTCAAAACTGATAGTAATAATTTTTTAAAATGCAGATGTGGGTCCACAGCGACCAGCCGCTCTCCAGCCTTTTGAGAGAAAGAAACCACTTGCGCCAGCTCCAGCCCCACAGGACGAATCAGTAGAGACCTTGGCCAAGTTGGAGAGTCACCTAGAGCGCTTGACAGGGGACATTCCCGAGACTAGCATAGATGACATCCATCGTCGGCTTTAGCGCTATGTGATTGGAGTCCCCAGACCTTTTAGGAGGTTACTTTGTAAGGTGGCCCATGCAGTGGTTTCGTATCGAGATCATCACCAGTGATGGGATGATCGCTTATGTAGTCACATGTGACATTTTGCTTTTTTGTATCTATCATTTTTGCCGATCATAAGGTGTTTTTCAACCTATGATCGAGGACGATGTATTATTTTGACACACTCCTATATATATGATATCGTTATTACTAGCTTGTCTTGTTAAACATGTTATGGAATGTTTTTAAATTTACTTGTATGATTATTGCACATATCTACTTAACATTTGAGAAGCAATTGCATCTGCTAATGTATTTAAAGATCTTGGAATATGTTGATATTCAATATAGTCAAATTCACGTTCCAAGAGACGCACTCTCAAAAATAATCTTAATAAAACTGGATATCTAATGGCGTATACTCTATTAAGATTTAATACAACGAGTTCAGAATCTAACCTCACTATCAAAATCCGAATCCCAAATGAAATAGATTCAGATAATAACTCAACCACTGCACTATACTCTGTAATGTTGTTCGTTGTTTGACCGAGGCTTACCCCATGCATAGATACCAACTCGTCAGAGGGAGAATAAATAACCCAAGATGCGGAAGAAATATTCCGTGTACTACGACAAGCGCCATCAGCGAAACCAATATATGTTTGGAGAGGCGTCGACATCTGCGATATCAAACGTAAAACCAAGATAAGCAGGAATAACGACGGAAAACTCAATCTCTAAGCTAAGCACACTTTAATCTAAAACAAACCAGCTAGAAGAAAACTAACCTAACTAAAAAATCTCCACACTCATTTTAAGCATAATACCTCTTCAGGTAAAGACCATTTCTGGGTTTACCTAAAGAGACCCCGTCAAAGTCTACCAATTCATAGGCCCCTTTTGCTAGCTTTTGCTTGATAACATAGGGACCATGCCACATAGGAAAAAATTTTCCAGCGCCTAATTTATCATTTGCCTAATCGTACAATAAGACTAGATCTCCTTTCGAAAAATTTTGAGGGGTTACATTTCGATCATACTGAGCTTTAATACGTTTTGCATGAGATTCAATCGCTAATGCAGCATCACGTCGATTCTCATCTAGCTGAGCCAAGTATAACAAATGTCTTTCCTCTTCGGAAGTGGCTAGAAGTAATTCGATGGCCATTCGCAATGACAGGATTTCACACTCAGTGGGTAACACAGCTTCTAGACCATAAACTAGTTGGAAAGGAGTGAACCCTGTTGACGTTTTTACTAAGGTTCGATACGCCCAAAGCGCTGAAAATAGCATGTTATGCCAATTTGACTGATGAATCCCAATGATTCGTCAGATCATGATGACTAGAACTTTGTTGAGGGCTTCAACCAAACCATTAGCTTGTGGATAATAAGGAGTTGAACTATCGTGACGCAAGCCAAGCTGGCCTGCAAGTTCAGTGATCATAACGTTTCGAAAATGACGCCCATGATCAGTGATAATCGCTTGTGGAACACCAAACCTAGCAATTATATCATTGAACATGAAAATTGCAGCTCTTTTTCCGTCTGCCTCAAATGTAGGCATCGCCTCGGCCTACTTGGTAAAATAATCTACCGCAAGGATGATATATGCATGCCCCCCAGCCGAGTGAGGGTTACATGTAATAAAATCGACACCCCATTTGGCAAAAGGACCAACGACAATTATAGGGTGGAGAGGAGCAGGTGGAGCGCACATCTTTCGATCAAACTCGTGGTGTGAAGACACCAAAACAAAAGTTTCTCAGGTAAAAGTAAAAACAAGGAAAACAATCAAGTCCCCAGTGGAGTCGCCATTTTGTCACACAGAATGAGTCGAGGTTGTGGACAAGATCGAACTTCCTAGTATCTAAAGATATCTAGTGACAAGAAAGCCAATCCAAAACTATCTTTCTCTAAATATGCAATTAAAAACAAAGGAAAACAAGTGTTTTAGGCCTACCTTGGGTCCAATGCAAGTTTGTGGAAGCCTCGCTCCCTTGCCCAAATGAGCTTCCTTGAAGTGTAATTCTGCAAACAAAAACAAGCAAACAAATTAAATAGCACCTGAAAAGCCAATATCATAAAGCATATTCATCATAATGATCAAGGAGATTATGAAACAAACCAATAAGACAATTTGTTGAGAAAAATGAATGTGATTGTATTAATTCAAATGAAAGAAGAACTTTACAACCTGTGCCTTGATGCTGTACAAGCTCCTCCCAGGGTCCAACAAGAAGTCTCCTCTACTTTGACAATTTTCACTCACTTCCCAATGAAACCAAAAGGTATGTGATCTCTCCTCTCAAGTTTAACTAGGAAGTCCCAATTCCATCAGCATTTACCCTTAAAAATGTTCAGCTTCTAACCTCCCCAGCAACTGGCCCAATGCCTTAATTTATAGTGCAATGGAGGGAAGTTACTAGGGGTCCTCCTTCAAAGGGATAGAATCCTCCTTCAAAGGGATAGCTCCTCCTAACAAGGGATTAGCTCCTTCTCTTTTGGGATGCATGAACCACTTTGGAACGAACAATCCACGTCAAAATTCCTTCTAGAAACATCTAGAATTAGCCAAAAGTGAGTTTTTAAAGATAAAAAATGTGCCTTTTGACTTTCACAGGGGTACACACCCTCCCCTTTACATACAAAGCGTATAAGTATGCAGGTACTCTAACAAAAGGTGCGGGCCCGCAGGCAAAAGTGAGAGAAAGTGCGAAACCAGAGTTACATTGCTTTTTGATGTCTTTCTCCAATTTCCAAAGCTTGTTTTGAAGAGATGAGGTCTGAGACTTGCTTAAAAGGCTGGTATAGGTAGTGATAGACCCATACTGACTGCAAATAATCATGGTGACGATATTTTTGTGTAACAGATTGCCCCCTAAAGTGCGAAGTCTGTAGTAGATGAGGATTTAATTTATCATTTAGGAAGAGTGAAGTACTTTATCGTTTTGAGGATCATCTTGTGGAGAGCCTGGTTGGAACCTGTAAAAACATTCAAATGCTAAATATATATATATGAGATCATATCATCGCTGAGGTAGGAATTCCCATACTCATATCAAAACTAACTAGAAAACTGACTACTGCTCTGATATAGGAACAATCTTGTAATACATCACAAGTATAGACACATGTAGACATAGTATGGACGCAACCATCTGTTTATGAATAGTCTACAACATAATGAATACAAAATTCCTCGCAGCCTGGATGGTGGAAACTAAATCCAGGATCTTCATTTCTACTTCTCGAAATAGTACGATTCTATCCATGCGAAAGAATGTGTCGAAGTCAAACATGGTAGAAACCACTTGATTACTAGTCGATGATGTAAACTGTTAACAAGTGTGAGAGAAACCACCAATAATGACAATGACTCTCAAAGTACTCAGTACAATCCATGAGATGTGATTAGATGTGTTGATGTCGAACATGTCACGGAATCCTTCGATCGTAGGTCAATGATGCAACCTATCGTCAAAGGCGAGAAACCTGCCATTGAGGCATGCAGATCCCAAGGTACTGGCGATTTCTAGATCATCTTTCTAGATAAAGAGCAGAAGTCGATAGAAATCGATCCGTCGTAGGAAAGCCTTCGACACGAAATCATAGATCAAGTTTGAAGTAATTTACTTGCAAGGACTGACTCAGGGATGGTCAAGATGGATGACGGATATTTTTGCAGATGAATGGCTTATTCGCACTGACCTCTTGAACACATAACGACACAACAGATGGTTTGATGATAATTGACCCAAAGTTAATACCCAGAAACTGGCTGAAAACTTTCAATGTGGTTCGATCAACTGTTAGACAAAGGACTTCCCAACCCAGGTGAATGAAAGTGTTGTGTTCAAGAGTGGTTACAAAGTATGACAAAACAGGCTCATTTTTCTCTCTTTTCCTCCACCATTTCTGGCAAGTACCTCTTTATTTTTTACAAGATTGAGGAGGATAACATATGCTTGATTATAAGCTTATCCTTCGGATGAGTCCAACTTAGTTTAAATTCGAACCCTAAGAAGGAGTGGTCCGTTCTTGTTTGTAATTGAACAGGTCCTTTACTGTCGAAATTTAATGAGTCTAGTATAGGAGAAACTTGGCGTTTTTCATTTTTAGAGAGTCCTGAAAAAACTTAAGAAGACTCTAGGTTTGACTTTTTCGTAAATTTGTGTCTCCCAAGCCCGAAAAAGTATAAAATAATACTTGAGAGAACCGCTTGATCTTTTACAACCGAGGAGTACTTTTCGTAATTAGTGCCTCTGATCCGAAAAAGTAAAAAAGCGATCAACGGCACGCCGTTTTATGACCAATATCAAATTTGAAAAGACAAAAACCCGACAATCTTTTCGTGTTTTTACGGTCAGAAAAGGGTTGTAAGAGGACCGTCTTTTTAGTTCTGCTTTAACGAGCTTAAAAAGAATAACTCGGCAATCTTTTCATGTTTTAGGAGTCAGAAACGAGCTTAAAGGTGACTCTAATGGTTTCTCGTTGAAAATGACCGATTTCGCCTGAAAAATCCGTTATCCTGAACAAAAACTCAAACATTACTCATACTTGTTTAATAATTGGTAAAAATGTTGCAAAAAACAACTTTTTTAAGTGAAACATAAACAAATTTAGAATTTATTTACCCAAAAAACTTATAAAAAGGAAATTTTACCATTCATTTTTACCATTTGAGATTTGGGTGAGAAAAAAGGGCTTTTGACCAGAAACTTCCCATGAAGATTGCGGAAAATCCGTCTGTCGGAATCGAACGCCGTCTCCTCCAGGTAATCCACATCATCCTACTCTTTATTTCTGTCCGTTTGAAATTGTTTTTTAGGGTTTAATTTATGTTTTTAGGAGGTTTTTAGGTTTCAAAACCCATGCGTGGGGGTCCGCATGTTTACAACAGGGGACCTGTGTACCCCGACTTTTTTGCAATGGGAAAAAAGTTGACGGTACGCACCTGCCATGAAGGCAAGGTGCGGACCCCACGCACTACCCCTAACAAGGGGGTGCGTACGCTGCGCGTAAGTTTATAAAAACCTAACTAACTCAAAAAATACCCAATGAAATCAATTTATGCATTCTAATTCACCTTTTTTACTTGAATGTAGGATAAACATCATGCTTGATTGGTGAGAACGGGAGCACAAGGATGTGGACCTCGCTGCGATGAATCATCAACCTTCGATCGATGCATTGAAGGCATGTGGATTGTACAAGTTCTGGGCCATACCTTGTATGAGGGCCGAGGAGGACTTTTTGCTTTTTGCAGTGGCTGGTTGATAGATGGAGTATACAGGACCACTGCCTCTTTATTGGTGGACACCAACTCGAAATCGAGCCAGCTGATATATAATTTTTGACTGGTTTGCCCAGGAGGGGTGAACATTTGACTCTATTTGGGCTGAGGGCAGGTGGCCAGTCTGTCGAGAGCCTCTGCCTAGAGTTCTGCAATGTCCAGAACTAGGACAAAGGGATAGATATCAAAACCATATCCCTTCCTGGACTCATGGTTATTGCATTCACAGTTATCAGACTCTTTGGTAGTGCAGCGCTACACATTGCCACCGGATCCCAGATGCAGATGGTAGTTGATTGCTTTCGAGGCACCATTTTCAACTGGTGTGATGCTGTGTTGGTCAATGTGAAGGGCCAACTTACGAGGGCCGAAAATGGACAGCTAAATACCTTTGGGTATGGTGCTATAGTTGTGAGTTTTGGTCTGGAGAGGGTTCCGATGCTGATTCCACAGCACCTTACTGTTGGAGCTGGGCTTCCTCGAGAGCCCAAACTGATGCGATGGGTTTTAGTTATGGCCCATCATCCTAATGACGGGACCGAGGTCGTTCGGTTCAAACCTGAGTATTTCCAATGGTTGGAGAACCAGGTTTTTTCTATCAAGGACTTTCCTTATGCTGGGGTTCATTTTCATGGGGACCCAGACATGGCTCTTCCGCCAGGAGAGCAATGGGATGATGCAGGTAAAATCATTTTCAACATTTTCCTGATTAATTTTTTTTTATTTTTATATCGTCCCAAAAGTGATAGTAAAAGTTTCAAATGCAGATGTGGGCCCACGGCGACCAGCCACTCTCCAGCCTTATGAGAGGAAACAACCAGTTGCACCGGCTCCAGCCCGACAAGACGAATCAACAGAGACTTTGGCCGAGTTGGAGAGCCATCTAGAGTGCCTGAGAGGGACATGCCTGAGACCAGCATAGATGACATCCCTTGTCGACTTCAGCGCTATGTGATTGGGGTCCCAGGACCTTTTAGGAGGTTCCTTCTAAGGTGGCCCGTGCAGTGGTTTCGTATCAAGATCATCACCAGTGATGGGATGATCGCCTATTGTAGTCACATATGACATTTTTGCTTTTTGCACTTATCATTTTTGCCGATCATAAGGTGTTTTTCAACGTATGATCGATGACGATGTATTATTTTGACACACTCCTATATATATGATATCATTATTACCAGCTTATTTTGTTAAACATGTTATGGAATGTTTTTAAATTTACTTGTATGATTATTGCACATGTCTACTTAACATTTGAGAAGTAATTGCATCTGCTAATGTATTTAAAGATCTTGGAATGTGCTGATATTCAATATACTCAAATTCACGTTCCAAGAGACACACTCTAAAAAATAATCTCAATAAAACTGGATTTCTAATGGCGTATACTCTATTAAGCTGTAATACAATGAGTTCAGAATCTAACCTCACCATCAAACTCCGAATCCCAAATGAAATAGATTCAGATAATAACTCAATCACTGCACTATACTCTGCAATGTTGTTTTTTGTTTTACTGAGTCTTACCCCATGCATAGATACCAACTCGTCAGCAGGCGAATAGATAACCCAAGCTGTGGAAGAAATATTCCATGTACTACAACAAGAACCATCAACGAAACCAATGTATGTTTGGAGAGGCGTCGACATCAAACGTAAAACCAAGATAAGCAGGAATAACGACGAAAAACTCACTCTAAGTTAAGCACACGTTTTAATCTAAAACACACCAGCTAGAAGAAAAAACTAACCTAACTAAAAAAAAATCTCCACACTCATTTTAAGCATAATACCTCTTTAGGTAAAGACCATTTCTGGGTTTACCTAAAGAAACCCCGTCAAAGTCTACCAATTCATAGGCCCCTTTTCCTAGATTTCTCTTGACAACATAGGGACCATGCCACATACGCATGAATTTTCAAGCGCCTAATTTATCATTTGCTTGATCGTACAATAAGACTAGATCTCCTTCCGCAAAATTTCGATGGGTCACATTTCAATCATACTGAGCTTTAATACGTTTTGCATGAGATTCGATCGCCAATGCAACATCGCGTTGATTCTCATCTAGCTGAGCCAACTATAAAAAATGTCTTTCACAATGACGGGATTTCATACTCAATAGGTAACACAGCTTCCAAACCATAAACTAGTTGGAAAGGAGTGAACCCTGTTGACGTTTTAACTGAGGTTTGATACGACCACAGCGCTAAAATTAGCATGTTGTGTCAATTCGACCGATGAATCCCAATGATTCGTCGTATCATGATGACTAGAACTTTGTTGATGGCTTCAACCAGGCCATTAGCTTGTGGATAATAAGGAGTTGAACTGCCGTGACGCAAGCCAAGATGGTCTGTAAGTTCAGTCATCATAACGTTTCGAAAATGACACCCTTGATCAGTGATAATCTCTTGTGGAGCACCAAACATAGCAATTATATGATTGAATACGAAAATCGTAGTTTTTTTGCCGTCTGGCTCAAATGTAGGCATCGCCTCGGCCCACTTGGTCAAATAATCTACTGCAACGATAATATACGCATGCCCCCCGACCGAGTGAGGGTTACATGTAATAAAATCGATACCCCATTTGGAAAAAGGACCAATGGCAATTATAGGGTGGAGAGGAACAGGTGGAGCGCGCATATTTCGATCAAAAATTTCGCAGTTGTGGCATTTTCGGACCGCAATAATACAATCATTAAACATGGACGGCCAGAAATAGCCAGTGCGCAATATCTTTTGGGCTATGGCATACCCAGACATATGACCGCCACACGCTCTAGAGTGACAGTCATTTAGGACCCTTTCAGCTTTGTCATGAGTCAAACAATGTCGAAAAATAGAGTCCGCCCCACGACGATAAAGAGTATCTCCAATAATCATGAATTGTTGGGACTGGAATCGTATTTTTCAACGGTTCGATCGTGAAATATCTGTCCAAAAGGATTGGGTTTGGAGATAAATGATGATATCCCCGTACCACAGATCTAAAGTGCTGATTAGAAACAAGGATTCATCTGCAATGGGCTCCTCCGCCACAGTTTCCGTGTCAACACGCGGGAAGTCACACATTAATTCTGCAAAAACTAAATATTTCTTTGACTTAGACTTTTCAAACTCCAAGTCGAACTCCTGCAGGATGACAATCCATTTGGAGTACTTGCCCCCCAACAATTGCTTGGTCAAAATATAGATCATAGGGTTGCATTCAGAAATAACTGTAGTCTTGCGTACTAAAATGTAATGACGAAAATGTTGGACAACTTGGACAACTGCAAATGCCAATTTCTCCACGTGTGAGTATTTTAGCTCAGTTCGATTTAACGTGCGACTAAGGTAATATATCACATGTTCAGTACCGAATTCATCTTCCTGAACTAACACCATCCCGATGGTGGAATGGGAGGTGGCGAGATACAAGAAGTAATCCTGGCTATAGTTGGGAGGATGCAACAACAGCGCATGGGTCAACACGTGTTTTAACGCATCAAAATATTTCTCAGCTATCTCGTCCCAAAAGAATGAAGTATTCTGCTTCAACAATCGGGTAAAACCCTTTGTTATCTCGGCGTAGTTAGGGATAAATCGACGTAAAAAATTTGCTTTCCCTTGCAAACTTTGGAGTTGGCGAAGACTTGAAGGAGGAGGCAATTTGATAATGGCTTCAACCTTCGAGGGATCAATGCGAATGCCGGCTTTTGAAACAACAAACCCCAGTAACCGACCCATTTCAATACAGAAAACACACTTGTGGGGGTTCATCCTAATCCAATAATGCCTACACCTCATAAAGATTGCTCTTAAATGGACGAGATGATCAGCTCGATGTAATGAATGAGTAGGCAATTCATTGAGATAGGGTTGCAGAATGTGCTTGATATCATGGAAAGCATAAGACATGGCCTGTTGAAAAGTTGCCTCGGTGTTCTTGAGCCCAAAGGGTAATTTGCAATAAGAAAATGTCCCCCATGGACAAATGAATGTCGTTTTTGGTTGATCAGCAGGTAGAATATTGATTTGATTGTATCCAGAAAAACCATCCATGAAGGAGAAAATTTCGCTGCCAGCACAATCATCAATGCTTTGATCGATTTAGGGAGTAGGATAATTGTCCTTTGGATAGGCATGATTAATGTCCCTATAGTAGATGCATATTCTTATTGTCCCTTGTTTTTTGTTAACAGGAACAATATTCGATACCCAATCCGTTAACGGGATGGGATAAATGAAACCTGCTTTGAGTATTTTTTCAACTTCTGCTTTAATCGCAGCAACTTTTCTTGGGTGAATCTGACTCAAACATTGCCGAACGGGTTTAGCATTTGGGTAGGATTTGATTTCATGAACGACAATTACGGGGTAAATTCCTGGAATTTCTTCATATGACTAGGCAAACACATTGTGGAATTCTTGAAATAGGGCATTATATGTATGAATTTCATCTTCCGTACAAGAGGAACCTATATGAACGTTTTCAACAATTCCAGGCTTAACTGAAATGTCAAGGGGAATAGTTCGAGAAATATTTCCCAAGTTTAACTCAGAATCAGGATGTTTCATTGGATTCTAAGCGTCCTTAACATATTCAGTTGTAAATATTGATTAAAAATCATTTTCAAAACGATCGCTCTCGGGTAAAAACGAAGATCTGTGATGAAGATCTTCCCCTAGTAACTCATCGACGCACAGGATTTCACGAATTTGATCATCAGTTTGAACAAGTTCAGAAAATGTTATTAAAGCCGAGTTTGATGTCGAAAGTGATTCCTCATGGACCACATTCATTAAGTCAATTTGGGTTGATGTTGTGTCGGAAAACGACTGCACGGTCTGATACGTAAGTTCATACGGACGCAAAGGCATAAGAGTACCAAATGAGTCTATCTCAGATTCAGAAGGTATGATCCAAGGATCATCATTAACAATGGTTTCTGAAGAAATCATATGAATGGTTGTAGTAGAAGATGATGCGTTAATAGGAGGAAAAGGAAAAGTGCCCAGTAAACCGGAATCTTTAACTAGTCCTACTCCAACATCCTTATATGGGATCGTCGCTTTACCAACATGTTGAATGCTCTCAGCAGAGGCTGGGTCGGATGAAAAGTAAGACAGTTGGTCTAAGGTTACGATCTTTCCATTATGATGGAACGTTATAAGCCGAAAGACAGATGAAACAACAACTGTCATAGCGTAAGACCAACTACAACCCAAGAGAAGGTTGTAATCTAGAGGGGCATCAACCACCTCCACATCTAGATTAACGGTTTTAGCTTCAACCCCTATAGGTATATCTTGTAGAATGCCAAAAGGATGAACGCCACGGCCATCAAAGGCCTTTAGAATTTTCGGGGATTGATTTAGTGAAGGAGAACCAAGCGATCTCCAACACTGTATCGACATAATACATGTGGAAGCTCCCTCATCAATCACAGTCCTATGAGCAGGTATGTTTTTGACTATTACTGGAATCTGGACAACCATCTGATGAGGTAAGCGTAGTGCACTATTTTCTAGATCGAAGATTATAAGGTTCGGGTCCTGAACGTCAACATCTCCTATAGCTGACAAAAGTAATTTACGTTGTGCTGGACATGATTGCAGCACTTCCAAACCGACATTGCTGAGGGTGAAACAACTAAATCCTCAACAATGTTGTAGTTCTGAGCCGCTCTCGCATGTGGATTGAAAGCAGACTTTCGAAGTACACCCTTTGTGGGCGGTTTGATTACTAAGTCTGGATTAGGTTTCTCGATTTGTAGTGGATCGGAACCGGGAGCTGAGGTTGATGGATTTGAATCAGAAGATTCTGCTTCTTTACCATCAGCAGGACTTTTACTGCCATAATCTTGCGATCGAGTCGCAATCCTAACATGGGACATCATCAATATGGGTTCTTCATTGGCACTGGAGGACGAACCTATCATTTTACTGTCTTGATTTGGAAAAGGATCCTTCAAAACAGGAGGAGTTTGGGAACCTTTGACAATTTTCACAACCTCTGCATGATGAGGGTAGTCTCTCCTAAAATGTTCTTCTTCGCATATGAGACTCGGATAATGAGGTTTGCGTTTTTCATCAGTTGATTCCGCTTTTTCAGGTTTATCTTTTGAATTCTTATCTGTTTTATTCTTCTTCTCCCCTTTCTTCTTACCACCGGTTTTTGATTTAGCTATAGATGACTCTACAATGTGAATATCGGCGGAAAGTTCCGCAGAAGAATCTCCTGTCGGGGAATCTGGAAAGGTTATGATAGGAGAAGAATTCTTGGAAGACTTCTTCTTACTTATGGTATTAACCATACCAATCATACCATCAGTGGCATGAGATCGTAGATCGGGGATTTTCTCAAGTAACGTACCTGACTGAGTATAAACTATGTCAAGGTACTGTGCTTGAGCAATTACTTGCTCCTCAGTAACGACTCCGGCCTTAGCTACATCCTCAGTGATCTTGGGCAGTAAATATTTTACAAACCATTCAGCTAAGATCTGATCCGGGATAAAAACTTTCTCTAAACGTCGTCGACGTTTCCATTCATGGATATGATCTGAAATGTAAGTGGACGTTGACTGCTTTAACGAAGTTAATAATTCCATGCCATTGTCATAAATGACTGGCAACTGAAAATGAGTTAAAAACGAAGTAGATAACTGACTAAAGTTATAAAAAGTGGCTCACGGTAACTCAATGTACCACTTGGCTGCAAGACCAACTAGAGTGCGCTGGAAAAGTCGTAAATGAATTGAATCATCTGAAATGGAATTACACGCACACCAGAGGTGATAAGTCATCACATGGTTTGACGTGTCCTCTCCTGACTTACCTTCGAACTTAGGAATATCACTGGGAAACTTATGTGGCATTGGCGGCCAATACTGAAGATATTTAATTGGATCGTTCATAAGGCACGTCAAGTCAGGCAAGTCCGAAGTTGCGATAAATGGTAACTGACGATTAGGGTCCCTAAAACTCTGGGTCTGCAAACTAGCCCCAGGAGGAGGATATCCAGGATAACTAGGAATTGGAATTGCATTTGGGATATTTTGTCCTCCTGGAAAACCAGGATTAACCGGACCATACTGTGGTTGCTGAGGTTGTTGGTATGTATACCCAGGGTACGGTTGATACTGATAGGTTGGTTGCTGCATAACAGGACTGTATTGGTACTATCCTTGGTACGGTTGTTGATTAAACTGAGGTTGAGTGGTGACAACCGTAATTCCTATAGGCATCTGAATCGAAGTATGGACCGTGGATCTAGACTGAGGTAAACATGTGTGAGGAGTAGATACAAGGACAGTAGAAACTGGAGCTGTCGATACTCCAGAAGGTGGGGTAGATGCAACAG
Source organism: Pinus taeda (assembly GCA_000404065.3). NCBI lineage: Eukaryota > Viridiplantae > Streptophyta > Pinopsida > Pinales > Pinaceae > Pinus > Pinus taeda. The sequence goes on along the minus strand of APFE030461476.1, from coordinate 6,356 downwards.
ATTTTGCAGTAGTTGCAGCAGACGTTTGAGGTGGAGTACAAGGTGTACTAGGCCCAGACTGAGAAACTACAGAAGGTGCAGAAGTTTGAAGAGTAGACTGGATGGGTTGCTGGGATGAACCAGAAACCAAGGGTTGTCTAGGTTGAGATGACAAATGCGCATTCGGTTGCAAGACCTGTTGGGATTGAGATGGATCCCACACTAAATTCGTTTCGTGGTATGGACCCATAACTAGTTGAGGATATTGAGAACCATAACCGGGTTGAGGGTAGGGTTGATAATATGATTGACACATAGGTGGTTGGTAACCTTGAGTTGGGTACCGACCTTGGGGTTGATAACCCTAAGGCACGTACTGATACTGGGGTTGACCTTGAGGTACATATTGATATTGACGTTGATTTTGAGGTGCATATTGATACTGAGGTTGACCTTTAGGTACAAATTGATACTGAGGTTGACCTTGAGGTACATACTGAGTCTGGGGTTGACCTTGAGGAACGTACTATCCCGTAGGTATGTAGTATCCTTGAGATTGCCCCCCAGGCGCAAAATGAGTACCTTGAGGTTGCCCCCCAGGCATATACTGGGTACCTTGAGGTTGCCCCCCAGGCACATACTGGGTAGCTTAAGATTACCCCCCAGGCAATAACTGGCCACCTTGAGGTTGAGGATTAGGAATAGAACCTGACATCATGAGAATATCTTCTACACTCAATGGTTTAGTACCATTATTTTCTAGTTAACAACTTTTGTTCAATAGGTTGAGGAGATGCTCCCGAAAAATTACCAGAAATGGACTGATACCCAGTGGGAACAGAAGGACCGTCGTACAAAAAGGCTTCCAGAGATTGAGAAAACATGGATGACTACTTAGACATATTCAACGGAGGATAGTAACCTCTAGGTGTTGGGTGATAAGAAATATGAGGTGGTGAAAAACTTAGTCCCGGGTTTTCCAAAAAATCGGTCGATGAAAGATACCAAGCACTGCTCCTAGGTGGACTGTAAAAGATTGATTCACGCTCCCTAAGGTCTAAAATAGGTCAATCTTCTAGAATAGGAATGCCTTCTTCGTTTTCCGAAATAGCAAGTTCTTCAATAGCTATTAGTCCAGAAGGAAGATCTTGAGTAATTATTGCTTCTACCCTAGGTGAAATAGGACCACTAGAAGCTGGAGAAGCAAACCCTGATATTGGAGTAGTAGCAATTTTAGATTCTGGTTCAGATATTTTAGGCTCTTCACCTATATCACTAGCAGATGCAACACTACCAGTAACTTCTGAAACGGATACAGGCTGTGTACTATACTCTGCTATTAACGCTGAGAAATCAGGATTATATCCCGCCAAAGCAGATTCTCCTCTTTCAGGTGACCCACTTCTACTGTCTCTAGGAGTTACCAGGGCTTGTAGCCCTTTAGGCTGGCTTGGGGAAAACTCAGGAGGTTGGCCTCAAAGTCTACGGGACTTCCTCGGTAATTCAGCCACGGTTAAAAACTTTTAACTGCTTCACACGAAATCAAAGTAAAATCTCAATGAAAACCACCTAAAGCCTCTAAAGAACCAAACAAATTGAATCACACACCTAAAGAATCTAGGAGATCAATCACACACAAACAGTAACTTTCCGTACTGAAAACACTAGTTGGTGATGAAATCCAACATCACAGAGTTCGATACAGAAATAGTGGTTGGAACAGTTACCCCGGCAACCTGCTTAATGAATAGACTGACACAAATTTCTCCACTTAACCATCTCGAGTGAGGAGAACCCCCCAGAAAATCCAAGTGAGTCTAGCCGACGTCTGCTCCAAGTACAGTGGGATCTTCCCGCCACCGTCACCTTAGAAAGAATCCTAAGGAAATGGTCACTATGGTTACCAACAGAAACAAATATACCTGGGGGAACAGTCTACGATCCGACACACACGCAAGGGCAGAGTAACAAGCTCAATCCCCTTGAAGGCTCCTTGACATAAACCAAGGTTTACCAACAGGTGACCCCAGGCTCCTCGACAATGGTTAATCCGAGGTCTACCATTTTTAATACATGAATATCTAGCATCATTCCCAATGAGGAAGGATTGATTCCGACACTGGTTCGGACACGATCTCGTGCTTCTCCTTTAAGAGGAGCTTTCCCAGAGCATAGATGCAACAATTGGATTTCTCTCTCTCCTACCGCAAGATACAACTACTTGTTTGTTTTACTGTCTTGGAGATTTAAGTACTCCCTACTCCAAGACACTAGCCTAAGCTATGTTGGTGTAATAGAGCCCTAGAAATAAAAAGATTTCTAGATTAATTTTACTTTAAGCGTTATTTTTATTGGTTTTTGATTAAGTCAAGAGGTGTGGAGATTAAACTCGTGGTGTGAAGACTCGACTCAAAATCACTAAAAAGATGAACTTAATATGATTAAACAATCTTTGCTCTTTAATGATATTCTAGCTAGAAAAGAGTTTGAGAATGCAAATGCGTGTAAACACAAATCTTTCTTAACAAGCAAATTAAAAGAAGAGTTTTTGTTCCAATGCATTCAAAACGAGACAACTAGTTATTTGAAAAAAAAATTCCCTTTTCATTCAAACGCTCAAATGCTACCAAAACAAACTTTTTTCAAAAGAGATTTTTGTATTTTTATAAAAACACTCAAAAGTGTGATTAACGAAAATCTTGAGAAAACTATGAATAAAGCAAATCTTGAGAAAACTATGAACAAAGCAAATCTTAAGATCTACAAATTATAAAAAGTATTTGAAGTAAAAGCTTACAAGATGTTTTTGTTTTTAAAGGATGTTTTACCTGGTGATAAGCAAACCAAGGACTAACTTGTCCAAAATCACAAATCAGTCAAAAACAAGTGATTTTTGTTTTCTTTTGTAAAAGTGAAATCCAAACTTCTAACAAACGATTTTCAAAGTTTTGCAAAGAGAAAACACTAGATGGATTCCTCAACAAAGGTTGATTTTGCAAATGGTCAGACTCATAAGAAGGCTAGTAAAAACCAAGGTGATCTGAGGCTTCTACGCTTCTAAGCTCTGAGCTACTACACGACCAAAATGAAAATCAAGACCGACAATCAAAACTTCTAGGAATTTCACCTAAAACCCTAACACCAATGAAATTAAACCAAGGAAAGCTTTTGATAAGTCACATGCAGGTCTAGGCAGAGGATAACAACATCTAAACAAAAATAAAACTAATTGAACGAGTAAAATTTAAGTTTTTCAAAATTTTAGCAGGGTCTGTAGGTTCAGAGTTTGCACAGGTGCATGCACGCTTTGTGTGCAAAGTAAACATGCATAGAGGTACGGACTGTGATACAAGCATAGGATGTGGACTTCTCCTAAAGTTATGAAAAGCCAAAACAAACCGAGATCCACTAAATCCACCCAATTCCACAGACAACAAGCGAAAAACAGAAACAAAAAGACAAGTTTCTCAGGTCAAAGTGAAAACAAGGAAAACAATCAAGTCCCCAGTGGAGTCACCATTTTGTCAAATGGAATGAGTCGAGGTTGTGGACAAGATCGACCTTCCTAGTATCTAAAGATATCTAGTGACAAGCAAGCCAATCAAAAACTATCTTTCTCTAAATATGCAATTAAAAACAAAGGCAAACAAGTGTTTTAGGCCTACCTTGGGTCCAATGCAAGTTTGTGGAAGCCTCGCTCCCTCGCTCCAAATGAGCTTCCTTGAAGTGTAAATCTGCAAACACAAACAAGCAAACAAATTAAATAGCACCTGAAAAGCCAATATTATAAAGAATATTCATCATAATGATCAAGGAGATTATGAAACAAACCACATAAGACAATTTGTTGAGAAAAATGAATCTGATTGTATTAATTCAAATGAATAAGAACTTTTACAACCTGTGCCTTGATGTTGTACAAGCTCCTCCCAGGGTCCGACAAAAAGTCTCCTCTACTTTGACAAGTTTCACTCACTTCCCAATGAAACCAAAAGGTATGTGATCTCTCCTCTCAAGTTTAACTAGGAAATCCCAATTCCATCAGCATTTACCCTAAAAAATGTTCAGCTTCTAACCTCTCCAGCAACTGACCCAATGCCTTAATTTATAGTGCAATGGAGGGAAGTTACTAGGTCTCCTTCAAAGGGATAACTCCTCCTATCAAGGGATTAGCTCCTTCTCTTTTGGGATGCATGAACCACCTTGGAGCGAACAATCCACGTCAAAAATCCTTCTAGAAACATCTAGAATTAACCAAAGGTGAGTTTTTTAGGATAAAATTGCACCTTTTTTACTTTTACAGAGGTACGCACCCACCCCTTTACAGACAGAGCATGAAGATACGCAAGTAATATGAACAAAGGGTGCAGGCCCATAGGCAAAACTGAGAGAAAGTGCGGAACCAAAGTAATATTGATTTTCAATATCTTTCTCTCATTTGCAAAGCTTGACATGAAGAGCTAAGGTTTGAGACTTGCTTGGGAGGCCAGTATAAGTGATGATAGACCCATACTGACTGCAAATAGTCATGGTGACGATATTTTTCTGTAACAGATTGCCCCCTAAAGTGTGAAGTCTGTAGTAGATCAGGATTTCATTTATCATTTAGGAAGAGTGAAGTACTTTATCATTTTGAGGATCATCTTGTGGAGAGCCCGGTTGGAACCTGTAAAAACATTCAAATGCAAAATATATATATATGAGATCATATCATCGCTGAGGTAGGCATTCCCAAACTCAAATCAAAAACTAACTAGAAAACTAACTACTACTCTGATATAGGAACGATCTTGTAATACATCACAAGTATAGACACATCTAGACATAGTATGGACGCAACCATCTGTTTATGAATAGTCTGCAATATAATGAATACAAAATTCCTCATAGCGTGGATGGTGGAAACTAGATCCAGGGTCTTCATTTCTACTTCTCGAAATAGTACGATTCTATCCATGTGAATGAATGTGTCGAAGTCGAACATGGTAGAAACCACTTGATTACCAGTCGTTGATTTAAACTGTTAACAAGTGTGAGAGAAACCACTAATAATGACAATGGCTCTCAAAGTAATCAGTACAATCCATGAGATGTGATTAGATGTGTTGATGTCGAACATGTCATGGAATCCTTCGATCAAAGGTCAATGATGCAACCTATCGTCGAAGATGAGAAACCTACCATTGAGGCATGCAGATCCCAAGGTACTAGTGATTTCTAGATCATCTTTCTAGATAAAGAGCTGAAGTCGATAGAAAGCGATCCGTCGTAGGCAAGCCCACAACACGAAATCATAGATCAATTTTGAAGAAATTTAGTTGCAAGGACTGACTCAGGAATGGTCAAGATGGATGACAGATATTTTTGCTGATGAATGGCTTATTCGCACTGACCTCTTGAACACATAACGACACAGCAGATGGTTTGGTGATGATTGACACAAAATTAGTACCCAGAAACTAGCTGAAGACTTTCAATGTGGTTTGATCAATTGTTAGGCAAAATATTTCCCCAACCCAGGTGAATGAAAGTGTCGTGTTCAAGAGTGGTTACAAAGTATGACAAACAGGCCCATTTTTCTCTCTTTTCCTCCACCATTTCTGGCAAGTACCTCTTTATTTCTTACAAGCTTGAGGAGGATAACATATGCTTGATTATAAGCTCATCCTTCAGATGAGTCCAACTTAGTTTAAATTCAAACCCTAAGAAGGAGTGGTATGTTCCTGTTTGTAATTGAACAGGTCCTTTACTGTCAAAATTTAACAAGTCCAGTATAGGAGAAACTCGACGTTTTTCATTTTTAGAGAGTCTGAAAACACTTAAGAAGACAACAGGGTTGACCTTTTTCGAAATTTGTGTCTCCCAAGCCCGAAAAAGTATAAAATAATACTTGAGAGAACCGCTTGATCTTTTACGACCAAGGAGTACTTTTCGTAATTAGTGCCTCTAATTCGAAAAAGTAAAAAAGCAATCAACGACACATCATTTTATGAACAATATCGAATTTGAAACGACAAAAACCCAACAATCTTTTCGTGCTTTTACGGTCAGAAAAGGGCTGTAAGAGGACCATCTTTTTAGTTCCGTTTTAACGAGCTTAAAAAGAAAAACTCGGCAATCTTTTCATGTTTTAGGAGTCAGAAAAGAGCTTAAAGGTGACTCTAATGTTTTTCGTTGAAAAATGACCGATTTCGCCTGAAAAACCTGTTATCCTGAACAAAAACTCAAACATTATTCATACCTGTTTAAAAGTGGGTAAAAATGTCGCAAAAAACACCTTTTCAAAGTGAAACATAAACAAATTTGGAATTTATTTACTCAAAAAACTTATAAAAAGGACTTTTTACCATTCATTTTTACCATTTGAGATTTGGGTG
>APFE030461475.1:0-16753 GCA_000404065.3 Pinus taeda | reverse complement strand
TTTAAACTGAAACAAATCCAGGGCTAAAAGGAATGGTTTGATTGCACTAGTCATCCTTCTATAACTTTCCAACATATGTTGGAGTAAACAGATTGTAATTTGGGTAATTTTCCTAACTGCAAATAGGAACATAGTTATGTATTGGCAGGGTGGTTAAGAGGTCCCTAGAAGTGATGAATTTGAATTTTTCTTGGTTTTATATATAGTATTCGGTTTTTTCTCATGCTTTCTGTGAATGACATGAGTGAATTTTATCCTACACCCACTAGGTTATCAATATGTAATTTCGGTAATTTTGATTTCAAAAAGTATTTTAAAGAAAAGCAATGATTTCATTTGTGTATTCAATAAACACAATATTCTAATGGAATTCTACATTTGTGGTTTACCTATACAGATTCCATGGAGAAGTGTTAGTGGTGTGACATTAATTGTCCTCAAGCAGAGGCTTTAGTTTTACTCTATCCTGGAAGAAAATACTTTCTTCCAACATTTTTGAGTTCCATGAAAAATTTGAAAGTCCTAATAGTATTCAATTATGGATTCAAGAGATACATAGTATTCAATTATGGGTTAAAGAGATCCACACTGAATGATCTATCAGCCTTATCTTCACTTAGTTTAAGACTATTCACTTGGAGAGCCTGCATGTGCCCCCACTTCAAGAGCATAGTAAAGTCATGTAGGACTTAGAGAAGCTATCTTTAATCTTTTAGTGTTGATTGGAAAAATGTATGGGTTCAATAACACCCAGTCGAGCATTAAGCTTCCAATAATGATAGATTATAACCTGGAGCACTTTTGTGATTTGGAGGAGATGCCCCCTCATATTTGTGACACATCTTCAGTTGTGAATTGGACTATTACTAACTGTCATTTCCTTTGAATGTTACCTGATGACTTGGGGAACCTCAATTCTTTAATAATGTTAAGGAAGGAAATAAAGTACATTAAGCTAAGTTCTCTTATGCTTTTCAAGTTTTTCTTGGATATCTACAACGTTTCAGGTAGGAAAGTACATTCTATTAATGAAAATTTGTCTTGATAGAAAGGCCCGATTTCAAATTCTAATGCTTTCAAAAAACATTGTATAACTGTAATGTTTCTAAAAGGAAAGCATATTTTTTCTATTTAAGTATCATGATCCCATATTCCAACTTATTTTTCAGTAACCCATTAGGCTTTGTAGCTTGGAATAAATCCATGTCTTTTGATAAGATCCTCTTCCAAATTAAAATGCAGTTTCCTTTTGGAAATAACCATATACAGTGTCTTGATTTTGTTATTGAGAAAATAGAGGTTGTGAAACAAGCCTGTGCCATACAAGGACTTGATTCATTGATTATGTATCAATTATGGCTCTAGATGTAACAATGTCTTGATTTTGTTGCTTGAAAATAGAGGTTATGCTTTACTATTTCACAGAATGTTTTACAATATTTCCATAAGTATTGATTTGTAATCACAGTCACTGAGGGATGACTATAATGACAAAGGTAATATTCCATGGTTTAAAGTTCCCCTCTTACTAAATATTTAAATATATCACCACAATTTAACTGTTAGTTAAAGGAATTGTATTTGATTTGTAAACAATTTATAGATTTTGATTTTTTCCCTTTTTTATTTTTTTCTCAGATTTGGTATGAGATATCTTCCAAGATTTGGGTTCCATAGTTTCCCCACCATAGTACGAGGTTTAGATGCTATCATTAAATATTCTTGGAACATTACAAATTTTCTAGTAAGTGTGCTTTGAAACATTGTTGTTGCTTTTCCATGGTGTTAATGCAAATAAGCACTACAACTAGTGCCATTATTTAGATCAAGTTCCAAAATCTAGGTGGTCTTGCAATGATGGAGTGATTGTTTTATAGCTACTAAGGTCATATGCATTTTTATCTCTTATGTTGTCCTAAGATATTCAAATTCAGAATAAGAATTCAGGTCTCGTTTCCACTGTAGATTGTAGTCAGTTTCTTGAACATATTATAGTAGATTATCTTTTACTAATCACCTGTGATGTGATCCTCACAGAAAAGAAATCAAAGTGACTTGATTTTCACATTGATTTGTAAAAACTCCACAACAGGAAAGGAGATTCAAGTGACACTATGATGGCCATTATGTCAAGCCAGGTGGTCGCACTCCCTTGATCGTGAGCATGATTGTGATCAAGATGGAAGACTTCATAGTCTAGATTGATTGTTTACAGTGATAGTTAGTGGGCTCATTCACAAAAGCTTCTATTTCACTAATCCTTTTTATAGAGTTGTCATATTCAATTTCCAAAGGTTTTAATTACACTATAGAGTTGAGTTTTGAGAGAGTTGTAATTCATAGTGTTAAGTATAGCAGATAGGGCACTTGAACGAAGACAAGAATAGTAGAGGTATCAGACTCTACTATAAGCTGACCTGCATATTATAAGGGACTTGGTTGGCTTTTTTATAATTTTATAAACAAGTTCCATGTCGTGGAAATGTGAAAAAAAATAGTGATATTTCCACCATGTGGCTCTTGTTATATATGGTTTTATACTTTTTCAAAAAATTCTCTAAGATTTCACAATGCTAAGATTCACTAGGACTTTACAAAGTTTTATTATTTAGTGAAAGACTTTCCAAGATATTACAAGATTTATAATTGAGTAAAATATCGCCATGCCTGGTGAGAAGATTCGCCAAAAAATTATATATACATATTATATTATTGATAAAATCGCCTTCCATTTTTCCTATATACCATGGAGATTCGCCCATTTATTATATTTATAAATTTAGGGGTGGTTCTTAAAATTTTCCCTGGTATAAAGAACTGCAGGTTTGAGGATCAACAACGACCTCAACTAATTCTCAAGTAGCATTCTTCTCTACACAAAAGCATGCTGGTAAAATTTCTTGAGATCCTCCCACATCTCAAATGTCATTTCCTTCTCAACTATGTGTGGTAATACATGATCCTTGACCTCGTCAAGGATGATACTCTTGGCCCTCTCCATTGCCTCCATGTACTTGTCGTTATCATTAGGGTCGACCAGGATAGCTACTACCTTCAAGGTGAAGTTTTTGACACAATTTTTGTCAAGTACGAATAAGATTTTGTCCTTCCAAACTATGAAGTTCGATGCTCCGTCTAGTTTATCCTAGCATCTTACTCCGTGTAGTGCCATAATGCTCCTCTACTTTCCTCCTAGAAGTTCTTTGTTCAACTCCTCTGAGTCTCTACTTCCCATCTGGAAGTTCTCTTTTGGACTCCCTCTAAGTTTTGAGTTCCCTCCGGGAAATCCTTTTGTCGCTGTCAAGATGCCCCCCTACTCTGATCATCTTGTGCAACCGAACCACTGATATGGGTTGCTCGGTTAGAAACCCTTGGTAGCAGCTCCTCTTGGCCTTGCTCTGTCAGGTATTGTTCTCACTATAGTACCTCACTAGCTCCACTCTGCAATATTCCCATAGCCTTCTAAACCCCAGCAACCTAAAGGTGAGACCTCCTAGGCTCTATGCAATCCTAGCACCAGCAACTCGGCCTCCTTAGCCAACTACGTTAGCCCTCCTAGCTACTTGTGGCTCTGCGTGAGGTTCCCTTTGCCTTACTTAGCCTTTGCGCTACCTCTTCTCAGCTCTCCCTTGATGATGCAGGCACTGCGTCACCCTTCCCTTGTTGTTGCTCTGCTAGAAATAGCTTCTGTCACCTTGGGGCAGTTGTTTTCTACTACTATTGCTCTGCTCAGCTAATGTCCTTAGTCCTCCTATGATCTGCAATCATGCTCTGATACCATTTTGAATTTTCTAAGTTTACTTAGTTAGAAACTCTCCATGCACTTTATCTTATTTGTTCCTACCTACTTGTTATTTTACTTAACAAGATATTTACAATGTAAACACCAAAAATAAACACTAGTGCATGCTCAACATATTACAGATCAACAACTAAAGGAAACAGAAATAATCACACCATATGACACCATTATTTTTGGACCAATGTCCCCGAAAAAACCCAATGTGGGAAAACCAGTGTAGCTATTTGAGGGTTTTCTTATTAAGGAATATCATAGTACAATCTGGGTGCTGAAACTGGCCTACCCAACAGAGAATTTCCTTGGTAGCAATATCTCTTAGTTTCTGACAAATCTCCTGGCTAAAACCCCGGATAATCCTTTCTGCAGCTACTCAACACCGATCTGCCCCAGAAACCCCAGTGTCAGCCTCTCTCTAGACTGCGTCATCCCCTCTCTGCCCAGCGTTGGCCTTACATCACTCCGAATGGGTCTGTGTCAGCCTTAGGAGGCCCTGCATAAGCCCTCTGGCCCTCTACGTCAACAACGCTGGCCTCTCTGAGGCTCTATTTACCTCCCGGCTGCCTCGATGTGAGCCCTGTCTGGCTTTACTTCACTCTCCCCAGATACTACGCTACTATCTTGGCACTATCTCTATCTCTCTGTACTCAATGCCCCTAAGCTGCAACTCTCAATCACTAATTCTATCTCTCTTAGCAAACCCCACTCTAGAGAATAGAATGACTGATCACTCTGGTGTGTTCTCCAAGTGACCCTCAAGCCTCCTCTTATACTTTTCTCGTAAACATATCAACGACTGAGATTAAGTCCCTAATCAATGACTAAGATTAGATCTGGCTTGATCAATGTCCTTTGGACCATTTGAACACAGTTTCATATTAATACACATTAATATTTTATTTTTCCTAAGTTTAGACTTAGGGACTCCATTAAAAATATTAATTATTTTAATATCTCTTGAACTGTTTAGAATCTTTCCAAGCCCTTTCTAGGTATTGGAGATCTCACGTGCCCCAACCTCTCCACCAAATTTCGTGGCTAGAGCACATCCAATTCTACCCCAAATCAACACATACTACATAAAGAAGAGAACGTGAACAAATCTTAAGATCAAGGAGGGGGTTTGAGATCATCGGCTTACCAATAAGTGACCAAGGAATGATCGATCACAAGATCCAAGGTAGGCTCCAAAATTTTCATGCAAGCCAAAATTTTGGAGGGTGGTTATAGACGCTACAACAAAATCCTAAACCAAATATCCTAGAGTCTAGTTTGAATCCTACACCGAGGAGATTCCCTAGTTGTTGGTGGTACATTCTAGCCCCTCAACAGAGATTTTTTATGCTCATGTAGTTATGTGTTCATATCAATATGTTTATGTTCACATTTTGTTAGGCAAGGAATCCTATGTGCTAAAAGGCCAGTGAGCCTAGTTATGTAAACTTGTAATCACAAAAGTATTAATAAAATGCATCAGTATTACAAACTAGGTCAAACAAGAAAGTATGGGGGAATAATATTCCATGAGTCTGAAAGGGTGCCTAAGGGACCAGTGATGAAGGGTTTAAGCCTAGGGGGGATAAACTTTTATTAAAATAATATTGAGTAAAAAAGTGTACAAGTTTTTCTTCTAGGGTTCATAAAGTGACCTTTTGGAGTGCCTTTTCTCAACAAAGGGACATGCATATAAGAGTGATGGACTGAGTGTTATTTGAGGGAACATTACGTCACTTTAACTAGGGGGTAAGGCTACACTCACTAGAAGGAAATAAGGGATGACTATAACAACACTTTTTCATAACACCTCGTGTATGTAAATATAATTGTGTGAATTTAGAAATATGTAAATCTATGTGAAAAATAAGTTGACGACTAGCTGAAGGGAGGGATATATGGATCCAAATATCTAAGGGGAAGGCTTGATGAAGGTTGTTGTGTGCTTGATGATTTTCCTATGGCATACCGTGAACAAGCCCCTCCCACCTCCCTTAATTACCATGTCTGCCACCTATCTGTGGATTGGCCTGCACTAATAGGAAATGAAGTTGTGGAGTGGGAAACCTGGGAAAATGAAAAAAAATACCTATATTGTTCCTTTATTAAAAAAAAAAATAGAGAGGAAGGAAATAGTGGGACAAAAAAACTAGAGATGTGAAGGAAGAGATAGTGAGAGAAGTATTGCCCAAGAGTTCGAGAGTGGATGAAGAATTGAAGAGAAGAAGCTAGGATATGGCAAACATACAGAAGGAGAAGAAACAACCTTAAAGACAAAATCAAGCAAACACTTACACTAAAGAAATGATTAAACAGAGTTGGATTATTTGATCCATTGTTTAGAAGCTACGATTATATTCCCTACATCTCTTGTGTGGAGACCATTGGATGATGTGTTTAATCCTAGAGGATCAGTGGGGAGCTTGGTGGAGGAACTCAGTCACTATGGTGCTTTTCATGAGTCTAATAAACCACCTTGTGCTTATTTCTTGATTCATTAACCACCAAGACAAGGTAATTGTGGTGCTTGTTGTGAGATTGGTAAATCACTTGGACAGTAGACTATGGACCCTTATGGTGCTTTCCATGAATAGGAAGTTGATAAAACACCAAAATTAGTTGATTTCAACTCCTGGAACTAAGATATAAACTATTTGATCTTGAATGAAGCCCCATCAAACCACCTAGATAGTGGAGACCTTCTCCTAATTATGTGATTAAACCTTGGGTGTGTTTTTTCCTAAATATGCATCCCCTCAGACTTTGGATATAGCTCAAGGGAGGTCAACTACAAAAAATATTGTAGTGTGGCTAACCTAAGGTTAGGTGGACAGTTGAAGTCTCTCCTTCAATTTCCATCCATGTTTAAACACCGAGATAAGTGTAAATTTCTTATAAATATTGTCTTTTGGATTGTGATAAATCGTTTTATGTTGTGAATGGTGCAAGATCTTATGTGTTTGTAAATGTAAATGAATTCCTAAGCTATGAGGCTCACTATTATGCTCATGATTAGAATGATATATTGCATGCTTATGAATTTCAAGGTATGCCTAGAGTATGCTATTTGTTATTATATACATGGTGAATGGGAAATTACGTGTTTATGTCCAACCAGTTGATATCCAGACTCATGAGTATACCTAGCTTAACGAGTAACGTGTTGGTTATCTTTTCAATAAAGACTATGAATTTGAGTATCAGGATCTTGTTCCATAAGTTTCCTTAATGGGTCAAGAGGTTGGGCACGGAGTGGCCGCCTTTCTACTTTGTAAACCCGTCCTAGCTTATTTTAGCTAATGTATGTTTTTCTCCCTATGACCAATAGGAAATGGGAGAGCTTAGCTTCATTTATATGCTAGCGAGTTGACACTGAATAGTTTTTGGTAGAACCACGTGCTAACATAATCGTTTCAAATGAATAGGAATTGACCATCGATCGTGGTAGGTAAGTTTGAGGAATAGGCAACGGTCGATACACTTGGTCTGATATTGTTTAATAGCATATGGAAGGAATAAGGGTGGGGTATAGGTAGAATCTGGAGTTTTGAAACATTTTCCAGCACTCACTACTTCTCGCGATGATCATTGCATAATATAACTCATGTGAGAATGATAGTGGACATCATTTGACCTAAGCCTTGGTTCCATCATGGAACCTTACCATCGCTTGTCACCCACCACCTCCTTTGCATTGTTTGATGATGAACGTTATGACTAGTGATCACCCACAATGGAAAGAAATAGATATGACTAATGGGACCAACCAATATTACCTCTTAAAAGTGACATGGATGATTCATAAAATTTTGTGGATATTCCACTAGATAGATTATCACAAAAGCTCTAATAAATTATACTTAAAAAATTGAAATCTACGATACGAGGGTTTGTTTCTATTTATATTTATAGATCTATAAATTATTGTGTATTTCATATGCATTTAAATTATAACTATGTAGACAATAGGGAACAATGAAATAAAAACTCACAAACCACAATTAACACAAGATATATCCTAGGAAACCTTTTCAAGAGAAAACCTAGCTGGAAGGTGAGTTTTCTCTACCCTCCTTCTCTGAATAGAAAATGGATGTGATTACAAAGAAGTAAAGCTTGTGGCCTGTGAGCTACTATAGTGCACAAATCCTCTTTGTGTTTTATCTCCCTATCCCTCTCAACTACTTTGCTAACCTATGGAACAAATGCACTTGAAAAGAATGGAACCCTTTTTCCTCCTAGTTGTAACCACCCGATCCCACATTTACCCAATTCTACTGGTCTACTAGGGTAAACATGAGACGAAGAGTTATTGTGACATGACCAAACTTCCAAGCTTTAGTTATGGAAGTGGGGTTGACAACTGATAGCTTACAAACATCCCTTGAGGCTTACAGGACACTCAAGGGCTAAAGAACTACCACAGGTGACCAAACCCTTATTTATATTCTTTTTTCACTTACCTAGGCCCACAATCACATGCATGAAAAGGCAAGGGTGTTGTTATAGGCCTCAAACCGCATGCACAAGCCTCCTTCCCTATGGTTATAGCCCAAAATCTTCAGTTCAGAGGGTGTGGTCCCGAGATCTAAGCCACCTTTCCAAACCAACCTCCAAACCACTACCCAGAACTACCTGTAACTTCTTAGAATGATAAATGACATAATGACAATTTTATTCATACAAAAATTGAACAAAAGCTTGACCTAACCAACCCTAAACATGACAGTGATTTTGTCAAACATATGGTGAATATGTGAGTTACAAGCCATGAATGCCTATTTGATCTTAAAAGTTTGTGTTCCATTTGATAATTATAAATAAGGTCTAATTCCCTTTGATAATTATAAATAAGGTCTAATTCCCTCTCATATTAGCTACAATAACACTTGATAGTATATGCATTCATCAACCATTCATATACTTATCAAATCCTGAACAAGTCATAGATAGAGTACATTACAAATCAATGCTTATATTTAGCACATAACCAGATTATTAACCATGATAGAACATTAATAGAATCCACATCAACAAGTACAAGTGCTCATAAATCACAATAAGAAAATAGATCTTACTGACTTATGCAAAATCCAACCAAGTCAGGCACTTCCACGTACCACCCGAAAATAGATTGGGTTGAACCAAACCTTTCTTTCAGCCAATCATCCCCATGCCATATTCCAAGCATGATTGTGGGATTTGAAGGCATGAACAAAAAGGCCTTCTTGGATATTAAACCACCTCCACCCTCAGGCTACCACGATCTCGCCAAAATGGGTTA
The DNA here is from genome assembly GCA_000404065.3 of Pinus taeda. Taxonomy (NCBI): domain Eukaryota; kingdom Viridiplantae; phylum Streptophyta; class Pinopsida; order Pinales; family Pinaceae; genus Pinus; species Pinus taeda. The sequence continues at coordinate 7,676 of APFE030461475.1, read as the reverse complement.
AGAGATTACAAAGCCAAAATAAGCGTAGATGCCTCAGAAATTCTTCACCATTACCTTGAGGAATTTTCTTGTCTCCACCCACCTGTTAAGGGCTTCCCGAAGATTAAACCATCTCCACCCCAACCCTTGGGAACTTTCCTGAGACCACCTCACTTGGTTTGAAAACCTTCTAGAAATACAAAGCTCAACTAGAAAAGAATCACATCACACCATGGTTTTCCAAAAAATGGAAAGGAAAGGATGAAACCACCGATAGACCAGGGAAAACCCATTTTAATGACAACAAATTAACCAAATATACAAATGAATGTACCATGCATTCACACCTCATCTAGGAAATTACACATGCATCTTGTTACCTGCAAAATCCTCCTATTGAGTTTACTTGATCCAATGTTCTTTACTTATCCTTTTCTTTCCTTATTTGTCCTCTTCCTTCCTTTGTTTTCTTGTCCAAGTGCTTACTCTCTTTCCCCTGCTACACTTGCTCTAAAAATGGGAAAAATCTATGAATTTTTCCTCAGAAGTATTTTTTATTATTGATGCCTCTAATTTCTTCATTTTCCTACATTTTCCTTCAATTTCCATCTTATGAAAATTTGTGACCCTCCATCTCCCTTTTCTCATATTTTCCTTTACTTTTCATAAATAAATGCTAATACATGACTCTTTTCCTTTACCAATGCCTTTGCCAATTTCCTTAGCCATAATAAACTGAAAGTGACACCCAGTAGGATTTTTTTCCCACTATTCAACTTGGAATACGTGTCCCATGACTTTGGTCTTGTTTTTCCTTTATTATCCTTTATTACATAAACTTTTTACCCGGGGTTTTTACAAACCCCTTCCCATTGGGCAAACACCATCATCATTGTTCTATGACACTTATGAACAAAAAACAATTGAGAAAGAAACATACTATCTATGGAGCTTTGTAACTTAGCTTGATGCATTATTTACAATGACCATTGTTGAAAACATAACAAACATATTGTTTAATTTAGATTTATAACACAACTTTTGTATTTCAATAACCAACACATATACTTATGCACATTCGCTTCAACCAACAAATAAACATGTTTCCTATGGAGCTTTATAAATCTAGCTCGATCTAATGTTTACAATAATACACACATGCACATTTTCTCTAATCAGAAAATAAAAGGATACGATGCTCGTGTTAGCAACAAGGGAATCCAAAGGCTTGCACCTCCACCCCCAAATTAATACCAAGATTCACCTATTTTCCAAGAAGTCCAGAATCCACTGTCAATTCAAACCTACATCACATGTCCAACGCTATGATCCTTACGCTACATGGTTCCTCAATGAACAACTATCGACTCATTGTTCCAGGGCACACTCCCAATGTGCTTCTAATTCCATTTGAAAGGCTAATAACCAAAACAAATCAATTCCACATCCTTTCCTTCTCTTCTACACAGTCCCTTGGCCAATCTAGTCACCCCTTTCCATGCATTCACTCACCTTCCAAGTTCCCTGGCATCCCATTCTCTACTACACAGTCCCTCGGGTGATCCATCCCATAGCAAGGTTTCCTCGCTTTAGATGGTCCAAAAAACAAGGCATATCCCTGCCTCAAAACCATCATACCAGTCGTCATAGCATGATAAAAACACTATTGGGTGCCAATATCCCATAATGGTCCTACTCCTGAAGTGCTTTATCAGCATATTGATGCCTTTTCCAATTCTTTTTACTACTACTGCTAATTATTGCAGATAGTTTCAACCACCCAAACTGGGCATTTCAATGCTTCCTGTACCAAGCACATAACTTCCATTAGACTAAAAATTAATTGAAATAATTTCAAACCATACCTGATTGGTAGCCCGTTAATAAGGTACACTTGCAATTTTGTTTACTTCTTGTCACAACAAGTCAAACTATCTCTTCGATCAAATCATCATGTATAAGCATATCACATCTAGTTAGCTCAAAACTCAAAGCTCAACCATCATAAATAAGAATCATAGATCACATGCAACAACCATAAATCATAATCATAGATCACATGCATAAATAAAAACTGAAATAAAAATATTGATACTTATCTTTCATATGGTTCATTTCTTCTACCTTTGTTCTTTGTCCTTCCCGTAAACACACTGAATCAGTTGCTAAACCTGGCAAGCACCTAGTGCCTTCTCTTCTCTTCAATCTTGTACACACACTAGATTGGTTTCCAAACCCAACAAGACCCCAATGTCTTCTCTTCTCTTCAAAGCAATAAGGAAATATGGAGACTAAACCGCCTCCTCCCTCAATATCGACAACAAGGGCATCCAGAGACTAAAGCACCTCAACCCTCAACATCAACAACAAGGGCATCCAGACAGTCCCATACTTTCATGTCCCATCACATTGTACAACACATACACATACACAGATTACAACACAACACATACACCTACACTCAATGTACAACACCACACATACACCTACACCTAATGTACAACACCACACATACACCTACACCCAGTGTACAACACCACACATACACCTATACCCGGTGTACAACAAAAAACATACATCTACACCCATTGTACAACACCACACATACACCTACACCTGGTGTACAACACAACACATACACGTACACTCGGTGTACAACAAAAAACATATACATACACACCGTATAATACAATGAATACCCATGTCACGACACAACAACTACATGATACTCGAAACATGGTACCACATATACACAACAAAACATGTACGGCATGCACACAATACATCAATGTATACAAAACCACCTCCATAATGTGTACATTGCACCACAACATACAGCACCACCTGCACGACGTGTACACACCACCACATGCACAACATGTACATGACACCCCATGTACATAGCACCACCTCCACGACATGTACGCAACACCACATGCACACAACACCACATGTACACACCACCATATATAAAACATGTACACGACACTGCATGTACACAGCACCAACTACAAAACATGTACACAACATTAGTATTTCACATCCAACAATCACATTGTTTCTACCAAGAAACCTTGCTTCTAATGTCTTTCCACTATCCATGCTTGTCCCATCATGTCGTAGATCACACTTCTTTCATTCCCCTGATGTATCCCTCAGCATTAACTACCATGGCATAAATATAGGCATAGTATAAGCATATAATATCAACTCATATCCACGTGTTACTAACCTCATAGATCTGTCAGGGCTACTCTTCCCACTAGATTCCTCATAAACTAGGAACCTCTTCATACCATTCACCTGCATAATAAATCATTCCTCCACAAGCATGATCCATGATGATACTATCAAACAATGGCATACATACATACATATATACATATAAACATTGGCATAAAGAAATCATGATCCCTAACATCCTAGAGAGACAACAACATACGTACATACATATATACATATATAGACATAAAAATAATCATAATCACAACACAATTACCAAATTTCATAATTTCAAGGTTAATATAACTCCCTTTATTCATGCACAACATGCACAACATTAAGAGCAATAGTTCCCAACATAGACAAGTCATCTGACATCTCAAACCCATTTAATTTACCTTTCGTATTACCTTTCTCATGATTATCCTGCCACCATCCATTTATCCCAATGGACCCAACCAATCCAATTGGTTGTCACATTATTTCCTTTAGCTGCCCTTTACTACTCATGCTTCGGGCTTCATCTGGGTATTACATTACCTGTTGGATTTTATTCAGCTCCCCCCATGCTCCATTAACTTTCCTCTTTCCCCAACGAATTCCTAAGACCCTAAAAACATATAAGGAAAGAACAAGAAAAAAAACAAGAAGAAAACCATGGAAAACCAATAGAAATACCACACCACAAACAAAGTGGCGTGGCCATGCACTAGACTTAATCAAAACTACAAGTCAAACGCAAACAAGTCACAAAACACCGAAATCACAAAACTAGCAACAAACACTATGAATCAACCCCACAGATTCGTAATGCTTCTAAGGGAAAGTTCAACTTGAGTCTTCTTCAAGATTCCATGACAGTCTCTTTTGCCATGAAATCCCCTACATCATACTGCCATAAACACACAATTGTCAGAGCATAAATAAACTTAACAATATATTTGTTACCTTACCTTGTTGTACCCATCACATTGCCTATAACTGAACACGCACATATCATCTCTCAAGGGACTCTAACTCTTTAACAAATCTAGCCATAACTGGAAACCGGTTGTTATACCTTTCACATACATGTTCATGAATATAATACATATCCACATAACATTAGACAAAATCAAGATTAAGAATACTTCTTGTATTCATGTAAAGCACTCATTCATTTGGAATTGTGGTTTCCACACACAACCAAAGGAATTCCACCCTATTCCTTTCTTTTACATGTTTTGTTTCCAAAATTGAGCCTTATTATGTGTCGTCACTTCACCCAATTGTGATCCATAAACTGCCATGGATATTCCACTGGACAGTTCATCACAAAAAATCTGATAATATTATATTAAAAATCTAAGATTCTACACTATTACAATTTTATATAATTTCTAGATCTGTAAAATTAATTGTAATTAATGAATGCATGTAAAAGTAAATCAAGTAGAAAATTAAAGAATGAAAAAATAAGCTCACTCACACATAATACACAAGATATGCTCTTTGGGAAACCCTTTCAAGATAAAACCCATATGGAAGATGAGGTCGCTTCACTCTCTTTCTCTATCTGGAAATATGTCTGCAAATACAAAGAAGTAATTTTTGTGGCTTGTGGGGTGCTACAATGCACAAATCCTCTTTGTGTGTTCTACTTCCTATCTCTCTTAGCTAACTTTTATCAAATATGGAACAAACTTCTCTCGAAAGAATGGAATGCCTCTTCCTCCTAGTGGCCCGGTTATAACATAGCTTGATAGCCTACTAGTGGTTAAGTTTGACTACATAAAATATTAACTAGAGTTACAAAATAAACTCTTCTAGAGTCTTTTACATCAAAAACATGTGGCTAGCCCCTTTAACATGAATAATTGGAGCTGATGTGGCATCCTCCTGAACTATAAGTGTGAAAACATGAAGGTCAACTTCTGAGTGGCATAACTTTTGCATACAGACTCTGATTGATGTGATTATTGTATTGTTGGAAATATTTATGTGTGTAGAATAGCATGAAAAGGTTTTGTGCTTAAGAAGCAATTTTTTACCCCCAAAAAAGTCATTTGTGCCTCAAAGCACTCTCGGAAGGTTTCAAACCTCATTTCGCCAAACTGGGTCCCGCTGGTAAAAACGGTCCCGTGAGATGATTCTTCCACTTTTTCCACTCTAAATGCATTGAGATGGATGAAAAAAAATATAACTATCCAATTCGGATCAGACTTCCGCATTTTGGGAGGATTTTGGTCCCCAAAATATTTTACTAAATGAGGTGAGGAAAGTTTTCCTACAACTTCTCTCAGGTGTACCATTTAGCTTTTCCTAGAAGTTGTCTCTTCAACCCAATCTGCCAAAGGTCTTTTTGTTGTTGTCTTGTAATTTTGGACCTCTTCTACAAAATTGTATATTTTTTCAGCTCTTCCTGAGCGTCTGGTGCCAAATCCTCCACAAAAGGTAGGACCTATTCCTCTTCCTGATCTAGCATGGAAGGCTCATAAAGTTTCAAATTATTTACATTTACAACTGAGTAAATGTGCATATATGGTGGTAAATTGAGTCGATAGGCATTATCACCCACCTTTTCTAGTATCTCAAAGGAACCATACCTTAGAGCCTTAATTTTCTTACTAGGCCCCTGAAGCCTCTCCTTGTTCAACTATAGCCATACTCTGTCTCCCACCTTGAATGATTTCTCTGTTCTATGTTGATCATGCCTTGCCTTATACTTCACCTATGACTTCTACATTGTTTCACGTACCTATAGATGGATATGCATGATCTTCTCTGTAAATTTTTTAGCCCTCAAAGTATCTCCTGTATTGTCTTCCTTCACTCCTTCTTATTGCCCATATGAAATATCCAAAGGTGAAGGTGGAGAATATCCAAAACAAGTTTCAAATGGGGACTTTCCTATGTAAGTGTGGACCACTTTATTATAAGAATGTTGTATATATACTCGATTTTCATCCTAGGTCTTCGGATGCTTCTAGTTGTAACCCCTCAGGTGCTGCACCAAAGTCCTATTGACTACTTTTGTTTGCCCATCTATTTATGGATGGAATGTTGTAGATCTCTTTAAATTCATGTCTATCTTCTCCCACAATGTAGTCCAGAATGCACTGGGAAATCTTATATCCCTGTCTAAAATGATGCTCCTTGGTAGCCCAAATTGTACCCACACTTTTCCAAAGAACAAGTTTTTTGCTTCCTGTCTGCTGATGGTATTTTTACATGGCATCATGACACACATCTTGTTGAACCTATCAACTACCACTAACAAGTAATCATGTCCCTTCTTGGTTGTCGGTAAACCTCCCACAAAGTCCATGGAAATGATTTCCCAAGGACAAGTAGGTATAGGTAAGGGATGATACAAACCCTGCTTCCTATTGCTAGGCTTGCCAGTACAACAAAGCATGCATCCTCTTAGGAACCTAGCTACTTTTTCTTTCATCTTGGGCCAATACGAATACCTCTGCAAGTTAGCCACGGTCTTCCCTACACCAAAGTGTGTTGCAACCTTGGAGGTGTGAGCCTCTCTAATCAACTACAAACACTCATGTTTAGGAACACATAGCTTATCCAACCTGTAGAGTAACCCATCCTGGAGATGGTAGTCAACAATGTTGTCCCCATCATGCACATGACTATGAATCTGCAACTGCTAATACACCTCCTTGAAGTCCTCATCTTCTAAATATTCCTCTTTGTATGCATCATGGGTGAATGGATCCATGTGCATAAGAGTCCCCAAAGTTGTAATATTTGATGTGGGTGTCACTGAAATCATATCATCCAACCTTTTTGTGCTCCCCTTCTTATACTTGATCATCAAATGAAACTATTATAAAAACCCCATCCACTTGTAATGCCTGGTTTGTTGTATCTTATTCTGGGTCTACAGGTACTATAATAGTTGGTGATCCATGTGGGTTATTGTCTCCTTTCCCATTAGATAATGCTTCCACTTCTTCACAGCTTTCACCATGGCATAGAGCTCCCTATCATAGGTAGCGTAGTTAAGAACTGCCCCGTGAAATACTTCAAAATGGTAGCAAATGAGTCTTCCTCCTTGCATCAAGACAAATCCCACAACATACCCACTCGCATTTGTCTCCACTTCAAAGGTGGTTGCAATTTTTGTAATTCCAGAACTGGTGCTTCACTAATATTCTTCTTTAACTCATTGAAAGCCGTATGCCACCCATTTCCCCACTAAAAATTCCACTTGTTGTTATGGCATGGAGCAGTGTTGCTACCACTTTCCTTAGGTACTGTGTTGCTCCAATGAAACTCCTAACCTCAGTAAAATTAGTTGGCACCATCCATTTCATGATGGCCTCCATGTTGGAAGGATCTATATTCAATTCTCCTCCAGTAATCGCATATCCCAAATACATGAAGGATTGTTTCACAGACTCGCACTTCTTGAGATTTGCTAGCAGCTCATGCTTCTTCAATGTTTCCAGAACTTGAGTCAAATGTGAAATATGCTC
>APFE030461470.1:44437-92111 GCA_000404065.3 Pinus taeda | reverse complement strand
TATCAAGAAGAAAAATATTCAAGCAGTGAAAGATCACATCGAGCATCAACAACAAGTTCTCCAACTTTTAAAGGATAATGCCACTTTGGTGCAGAATCGAATGAAACAACATGCATATCGACATTGCAGTGAAAGAAGTTTTGACGTAGGTGATTGGGTATTTTTACGACTACATCTCAAGCAAGCTATTTATGAGAAGTAAATGTTGGAAATATTACATGCACTTAAGAAATGACAACATTACCTAATGGGAAGACACTTCAAGGTAAAAATGGATCATGATAGTCTTAAGTACTTTTTAGAACAAAGACTATATTTAGAAAAACAGAAAAATGGGTCACAAATATGTTGGGTTATGAATTTGAAATCATCTAGAAAAAAGGGAAGCAAAATGTTGTTGTAGATGCAATCTCAAGAAAGGATGAGGATGTGGAAGCATTTTTTTGTGTTATTTCTATTATTCAACCAGATTGGATAAACAAAGCAAGGGATGAATGAAATAAGGATGAAGAAGTGTGGCCACTCATTCGAAATTTAAAGAAGATCCTAGTTCAAACAATATTGCCAGAACTTGACGAGGAAGGAAAAATCATATTGGAACCTGACATTTACGAAATTGATCAATTTCAGAGTATCTCATCAAGTGGAAGAACTTATTCATTGAATATTCCACATGGGAGGACAAAAATTTTATACAGAAGCATCAAGGACTACTCAAGCGTTGAGGACAACACTTTTTGAAGGAGAGGGGCATGTTAGGTCCCTATACTATTAGTGTAACCCCTCACTGTTATTAGTGCAACTCCCTTATTAGATTGTTGTGCCCATGTAGTCCCCATATTGTTATTATTATGCCCCATAGAAGCCCACTATTGTTATCATTGTGCCCTTACATTATTATTTTTTGTCGGCTCTGATTATATTATGACCCCTTAGACTCCTATATATAGAAAGGAGGTCTTGTCATTTGTATCATCCAATAATTGTTCATTTGTGTAATATAAAGGAGGTTGCCCCCTCGAAGAGGCTTATTTGTAAGGTGTCGATCTATCTTTTCTATCTTTTTGTAAGCTAGTTTCATAACAGTGTCTATGATTTTGTCTATCTATGAAGACATCAAGTTGTTCATAGACAAAGATATCAAGATGAAATGGCAGGACATCAATGATACATTATTAGGCACATTTGAGGAAAATCTGGGAGGCTATAGGGTCTATTTCAACATACACAAGTCTGGCTTGTACGGGATTGCATGCAGGTATCCCGTGTTTTTGTGCACGGACATGATCCACTAGATCGTCTCGCATAATGAACCAGAGACAATGGTGTTGAGTAGTGCTAGTGGAACATAAATTGCTACCTTCAGGTAAAAGGAATTTCAAAAGATGTATCACTTGCCATAGTCGGTGATCATGATGGAAAAACCATTCAGCAGACCCAACAACATTCCAAACTCAAGAGATATCTTGACGATCTGGGTGAAAGGGCCAACCAAGTTTAGGAAAACACCCATCTAGGTTTACAAGATGAAGATACTGCAGAAGGCATATCAATACTTGTTCATCTTTGCATGTTGCTTGTAAGGCCAAGAGAGCACAAAGACCTTCCCACAGAGTTGGGTGATTGTGTTGGATCAGCTAGCGAGCGAAGGAATACCTTGAAACTGGTTTGACATGTTGGCTCTCAGGTTGAAGGAACAAGTGATAGAAGCCCAACATCCACCCAAGGGCCAATAAGAAAATATATACATGTCTGCTTACATACTGGATGCAGTTTGTGCTTGTCAGTAGTTCCTAGGCTTGGGTTGGGGATGGACACTTTCTAAAACCTCTGTGCATACTTATTGTAGGTTGTTCTCTGAATGCAGCTTCTGTGGATCTATCATACACTTATTAGACAACTTTGTCACCCTAGTGTACAAAATGATATTTGAGCAGGATCCACTTTGCATGTTGCAGGAAAAAATGAAGGCATTGGTCGACATAGCAGATTGGTATGCCTCACACCTTTGCACCTTCATATAGATGTACAATGTGGAGAAGGATCCACATGTTTTACCGAAGTTTTCCATGGACAAGCTTGTCATGTAAGAAGTGTCATATCACATCTCGAGGGTTGTCAGCTAGACGACACAGGAAGAAGGCAACTTGGCCCACTCTTCCTTTGTGGATTGGGTTGTATGCAATATGAAATATCAAGCATGTCGAGGTTGAGACAGAGGAATTCAAAAGACTCACCTTCAGCTCCTAAATTTTCAATTTGTATGACCCGCCTTGCTTAGTGAAGGACCACTATGCACAACATCCTTGGATCCACGGGGCGTGTCATTCGCCCGAGGAAGAACCATGGAGATACTGCTATCACTTCTCCAGGCTCAATGAACTGGTTAGCACAAATGTAGAGTGGTTTGAAAAGCAGAAAGAAGCAACATCTTAGAGAGCATCATCATCGGCAACAACAGAGGGTAGCAGACCTGCATGTGACAAAGGCAAGAGAAAGGTTGTTGACAATGCAGAGGAAGAGAAAAGCTACAAGTTCAAAGCAGATCCACTTGTGTTGAAAGCAACTTTGGAGATTGAGGCTAAGAGGTGACAACGCGACAAGAGGATCGTGTAAAGTCAAAGAGAGAAACATGGAATGGAGGAAACATAAAAGGAGTTACAGGAGTTGAAGTGACAACTCAAGGAAGAACAGGAGACGCGCTGAAGAGAAAAGGAAGCACAACAGGAACATATACAACATGAGCCGCAAAATGAATATATTGATGAGACTGTGCCCATATAGGTTATAGACTCATCATAGTAGCTGGCACATAGTAGACAGGGTGAGAAGTGGCAGGAGCAAGACTTAGCTCAAGAGATTGAACATATGCTAGAGCAGCTAGACACCAATATGGTTCAGCAAGAGTCAGATCAGGATATTGACCTCATGCCTCAGAATCAAGAGGTCACCCCAACAGCTTCACTAGACCCAGAAGTGAAGCAAGTCCCAAGCGATCAAGCAGACACAGAGATCCTTGATGACAATCTGGAAGCAGAGATGCACAACATATATTTCGACAAATCATAAAGCATAGTTGTACATTCATCCAAAGTGACCACTTCGGATGTCCATATATCTCCTACGTAGTTTGAAGAACGAATGATCGTGTCTGATGTATTCAAGCATCCAACAACATTGGACGATGTACCAAATCAAATGCCAAAGCCACCAACTCGAGTGTTAGATTATTGGTAGCTGAGAATGAGTGCATGGCTAAGAAATTACAAGCGGCCAAGGAGGGAGGAGAATAGGTTACATCATCTGCGATAGTAGAGTTGAGAAGAGCGATACTCGATGAAGTATCATCTCTCAAGTCAATCATGCAAACGTTGTACTCTAGATTCGTCACCGTGCATAAGTTAGTTGTTATTGTTGGGAAATATACTATCCACTTGGAGCTGCTAGTCCCACTAAGACGGGTAGCTATCTTAGAAACAAACAAAGTAAAACTACTTTTGTTTTCCTTTATGAGAAGTAGATAAGAGGGGAACAAAGGATACCAACCTCAGTCTTGCGCTTGGTTCCTTGCTTGGTTCCTCTCCCTTCTAACAGATATTTGCCACTTCCTTCCTCGCTTCAGAGAGCACCTGTAGAGTCAAAGCAGCATAACACTATCGAAGTACAGAGATCTATAATCATAAGCAATATAGGACCAGATATATATTGACCACACAAATGCATATATCATCAAACATACAAGAATGTGGAGGAAAACTCAAATAGCTTTATTAATATAAAGAATAGCAAAGAGGATTACAACCCATTGTTCTAACCCAGTGTCATCCTCCCAACATGAAAGCCCTTCTTCAACTCATGAAAAGCTTAGATCACCCAACACTATGATGTTCCACCAAGAAACCAACAACACTTCCTTACAAAATACAAGATTCCAGCCTCTGGATCTCTGTGATGAGGGATCCATATATAAATGTTTTTAGGGGGGTGAGTCAGCGGCTGGGTTTTTTATTAGTGTCCTCTCTCTGGTAGTTCTTGGTTCCACTTGGAGATCCATGATCTCTTACTCATCCCTGGGCGAATTCAGAGAGGCAAGTGTCACAGGAGAAGTTTCTGGAAGATTCCATGATCATCCACCTTGCAAACTGTCTCTGCCATTTGCCTACTCTCACCCATCGCACCCTACAGAAGGGATTTCCAGTATGCATCACACTTTTTACACAGAGCAGGTGAGATGCATCGCATCCTTTGCACTGAGCAGTCTGTATGGTCTTGTTTTGACCAGTTCTAAGCAGTTTTTTGTGGAGAACTTCTGGGCGATGATGTAATCAGCTAACCTTGTTCCTTTAGGGCATGAAACAACACTTTTAAGAACTTAAAAGCCCTTGGTTTATGGACATATGTGATTGGGGTTGCAGTGCCCAAATATGTCTATAACAACTACCTTGGGAGGAGCAACCCATGCATGAAAATCATTTTTTCTCGGTCCCGGAGGGAACCAGTCAATTCAACTGCACATGCAATAGTTTGTTCAGCTGGGAGAAAAAAATGCACATATCTAAGAGGAAGCTGGGCTAGCTTCCTAGGGGGATTGCACAATTTCTAGGTAGAGTAGCTGACTACTACCCAAAATTATGCATTTTTTGGGCTGAGCAGCCTTGCTAAGAGGAATTGCGCAATTTTCTTAGTGAACAGTGATAAGAAGATTTGCACAATTCTGGAGCCTAGTAGGCTGCCAGATAGAATTATGCAAATTATGGAGGGAAGACTAGTTTCCCTCCAGAATTGTGCAGTTTCTTAAGGGAGTTGCTCAACCTGTAGCTAGACTAATTCCATTGAAACAACTTGTGAGGGGGATGCAAGAAGATTTGATGGATAGGCTATCATTCTACAAGAAAAGCACTAAAGCTTGTGTACTTGACAAGACAAGATATGCTACTATGAAAGGTTGGTAGGTAGGCTCCAAAATGAAGTGAAGGCAAAATTTTAGAGGGTGGTTGTAGTTGCTACAACACTTGGTGACACACTGTCAAAAATCCAGCTCTCTGAATGGACCTTGTTCGTGAAAAGCAAGTCTAACACATTTGAAGTATTGTTCAATTCTTAGTTCATCTTTGTTACCACACTTGCTTAATTGTAAGATGTAGCATTTGTGAAGCCCTTGGTCTATCGACACACATTCCAAGCCAAGGAAACATAGTTGTTTCGATTTGGGTTGAGAGGTATATTGGTGCAAAATAAGTATATTCATCAGTCTTATTTTCATCTCTGTTGTTACTCCGCTGCCAGCAGGCGTGGATAGTACCTTGGCGGAGTCACACAAGAACACAGGCATGGCTCTACAGCCAGCAAGCCTGGTCAGTACCCTGGAAAAGTTACTTGCATCACCTCTCTACGAAGGAAGCCTTTCTCTTCTTTTGCATTATTCATTTTTCACTTTAAATTTTTTTTTGTTTTTCACTTTTCATTTTTTTCATTTTTCATAACTATGCATAACACTTATTCATTTTAGAGGCAGAAGAGGGATCCCGACTTATTGAGAGCATAAGAGATTGTTCCTTCAGAGAAGTAGTTTATTATATACCTCTGACATACCTGTTAAGGTTTTCCCCTTCACCTTACTCTAGTTGACTGAGCTAGCAAGGGTTAATAGAAAAATAACAGACTAGAGTAGGTGACACTAGTTAGCGTGAAAGCGTTGTGTTTTCACCAAGGTTCATTTCGAATAGTACATATTTTCCATTGAAGTGTCATGGACTAAAGACAACAAGTTCTTACATAAGAGATCAGACAACAGATAACCAAATGTTGATAGTTGTACAAGTCCTATTGTAATTTACCTAACTTGTTTCAAGACTTGCACATGGTCCATGCAAAACTAACCTACAGACAATAACAAAAAAACAAACCAAAAGCAAAGAAAGAAGTAAAAGAAAATGCGGAAGCAAAGCGAGTAAGCAAACAAACAAGCAAGAAAACATGCATGCAAGCAAATATCTTAAAAGCAAAGACTACTCGTACTCCTAAGCTAACAGTGCATGGGTCATCTCACATGAAGAGATACTTCCAATGCAACCACTGGCACATTGGTTGACCCATGTTGATGAAGGCATGGTTTACGAACATCGCAATTGTGCAAACTAGCAAGCATGAGATATATAACAATGAAGATGGACACACTCTGAGCTTACAAGTGACTGCAAAACATAGATGAGTGAAAGCACATGACATGCACTCTGTGGAGCTACCATGGTGCTATGCTACACTGTGTGTAGATGTTGAGTGTATGCATTCTCTTGACTATGACATGCAAGCAAATGTGAGAAAGGTAGATGTTGGTATAGGGTCCCCTATGGTCAATTTTGGGGAAAAAGCCCAAGTTTTTGGGCAAAACGCTGAAGCTTTATTGTAAAAAAGTGTAAAGTTTCCAAAAAATGTGGTCGCGCAGCATGTAGATGGTAAAGTGTCATAAAGGGTTTTACCCTTCTATTATGTAAGTTATGTCAGCTTACCCATGGTCTGTGACCATGGGATTGTATAAGTAGGAGAGTCTTAGAGAGTCTAAGGCATGGTAATGATAGTAGAGAAGAACGAATGTAATGGGTCAATAGAAGAAAGAGCGAAGAAGTCTTAGAATAGAAGGGAGGCTCTATAGTTGTGTGCACAAAGGCCTAAAATAGAGTTCGCATCTGAGTGCATGGACCCCTGTAGCAGAGTGCATAGGGAAGTCTTGAGTATATAAGAAGAACATAATCATTAATAAAGAGATTGTTCCTGTGATTCTTATGTTTTCTCTATTTATTTTTTTTATGAATGAATGTTCTACTATGTTATGATGAATGATGGGTTTATCAATTAATACTGTATTAATGCGTGATTTTACATGAATTACATTGTCATATGAATGCAAGCAATAATAATTATTTATGCGAATAATATCTTGTTGCATGTTAATGTTATCAAACACTTAAATTGATCTAGGTAAATACAAAACTAAGGGTAATTACAGAGGCATGTAAGTGGTTGATTCACCTATTTAGGGTCCACGAAAGACAGTCGTAGACCTTCGTAAAGGTATAGAATCTGATTAAGAGAAGTTATATCGATAAGCCCTTGGGGCTTATTGATCTGTCCAAAGACAGGTTTAAGGCACAAAACGATGTCATGATCAGCTATGGGTGTAGAAACTTGGTTCCAACATCCCCCCATACTACTTCAGGTGAGAATTCAGTCCACGCTCCACAGGTTGATGTCGAAAGGGCCAGTAGCGTAGGGATTTTTTTGGAAAACTTAAATCTGAACCTGGGTTAGGACCCCATAAGCCAACAAATGGTTCTATTGTCAAGACTGGGATCTTCATAAAGAGATGTGTGATGTCACATCACTGGAATCCAACAAAGAAAGAAATTGAGGGGTGGTTGGATAGAAATATCCACGAATTCATGGCACAAGAAAACAAAAGTTTGTGACTGACGAAAGAGTAGTGGTTGGACAGGTATCTGTACATAGAGATACATGAAATTTTATTTTGTTCATTCGTGATCAAGCTATATGAGTGGATCGCTAAATTAATGGATGGATAGGGAAGGTGGAGGCTCAACGGTCCAATACTATGGACCCTGGAGCTAGTGCGGAGATTGGAAGCCTCTGAAGATAAGATCATGTGCGTTGTTGATCAATGGCTTGATTGTGTCATCAGAGGATTTGTGATAGAGTTCGTTGTCAATATCTCAGTCAGATATAGTGAAGCAGAGTGATGCTTCTTCAAGGGACCATGAGGTAAGTATTTGAGATCTTTGAATACTTGGATTAAAATGGTCTTGTGTGAAAAGTGGGTTACGCAATTACCTTTATGTTTGGAGCTACACGAAGTGGAAAGTTATTTAGGGATAGAAGGACAACGGGTCCTGAGTATAGCCCACTGATTGAGCCTCCTCTGAGTGACAATGAAGGAGCCACGCAAGCTTCTCTGCAGAGCGCTCTCTAGTTCATAAGGCAAGGGTTCGCAAGAATAACCCATCCACCCAGACCACCTCCATATTCACCTCGACAGCATACACCTTCGCCCACACAGCCACCACCTCTACCACTGTTCAATATGGCAAATGTAGTGAATTTGCTTATTTTCAAGGGCTTGGTAAGTAAGGACATAGACTAGTTTTAGTTCGTTGCAAAGGTCATGTGGACAACCCAGAACATTATAGATGATCAGATGAAGAAAGCAACATTGGTTACTACTTTATAGGATCACGCGCTAACGTGGTACATAAATACTGCACTAATAACCCAATGGTTGTGCTGGCATACATTCAAATGGCATTGAATAAGGAATTTAGTAGGTCCAAGTCTGAGGCACAATCAATTGTTGGATTCAAGGAAATCATGATGAAGCATGGAGAAACATTTTGGGAGCTGGATCAGAGATTGAAATGCAAGATCCGTGATGCTAACATGAATCTTATGGATGGGTAACACCACGAATGGTTTATGGCTTCACTCTTGCCTAATTTAAGAGTTTCTTTATCACAACAAAAGATTGGGACCTAGGTGGAAGCCCTGGAGATTTCGATGAGATTGGATGAGACATTGATTCAAGATGCTACTTTGGGATTTTAGCAGATTCACGCAAAGTTGCATAATCTTTGCCTAGAATTCCAAATTCTGAAGAAGGATTGAGCAGCTTGGCCAAAGGTGTGTGAAGAAGTTTGGTGTTTGAAATATAAGAGTTAGGGGCTTAATAAATATCATTTCTCTATCTTCATGAATTATGTTGCAGGAGGAGGGTTGATGCCTCTGAGGCTAGAAGCTCAATTAGGGCCAAGTACGGGACCCGCGATGTGGTGTGCTATATGTCAGGTAGCCGGGAAACATGTGATGGATAATTGTCACTTGATGCAAAAATTTGTATAGACACTGCAAAAGCTCTTCTGCAACTTCTAAAAATCAGTGGGTCACGATGAGTGTAACTACCATAGCTATGAGCTAATGATGGAGAGAATGCTTGCGTATCAGATGCATATAGAGACTTGGCCTTTGGATCAAGGTGCTGGGGGAGTGCGAGGAGGATATCAAGGGTGCAGATGAGTCTGAGGTAGAGGAGGACCTGTGAGAGGTCAGGGACAAGTTATTTTCTACAATTGTGGAGGGCCAGGACACTATGCACAAGAATGTACAAACCAGACACACCTGTCATAGCGATATTGTACTCAATTTGACCATGTGATAGAAGAATTCCTTGTATTAATAGCTAAGATGCGAGAAAAGGGAACACAACCTCAACAACCTACACAGAACCTACAGATGATGAGGGTTGAACCTCGTGAGAGGATCCTAATGTGAATATCGTGTTGCGAAGTTGAATGATCACTAGCAAATATAAGGGAAAGAAGCCTAAAGAAAATGAATGGGTCTGCAAAGTTCCAGAAAAGGAGATTGGATTTAATTTGGAGTGTGTGAAAGAAAATTTCATGGAAGCGAAGAAAAGATCCATTGAGGCTTCGACCTCAAGGAGTCAGGATAAGAAGTTTGAAGAAATTGACCCCTCCATGCTTACCACGTTCTTAGAGACATGTATGAAGCTGCTTCATGATATCAAGGTTGTGAAGGGATTATAGGGGGTGATAAATAAGTGTGTCGAGAATGAAAATGCTCCTAAGGGACTACGCATGGTTAGGAAAATTGGTAAGCATAAGGCAAGAATAGGGCATGAGATGAGACTCACCACGCAAATAGGGGAGTATGAAATGGATCAAGTTATTCTAGATTTGGGATCGGATGTGAATTTTTTGCCTAAAAAAACATGGGAGACAATGGGGAGACCTGCACTATAGTGGTCTCCGAATCAATTGCGGATGGAAAACCAACAGAAGATTATCCCCATGGGAAGATCGCAGGGAGTGACATTCGATATTGAAGGCGTGAGCGCGTTGGCTGATTTGGAAGTGATAGAGATTGTTGATGAAAACAACCCCTACCTCACGCTCCTTGGAATTGATTGGGATATTCACATGAATGGGGTGATCAATTTGAAGAAGTGGACAATGTCATTTGAGAGGAAATCACTCTACGTAGTAGTACCTTTAAACCCTGCAGAAGGACTACATTATACTGAACTTGTTTTCGATTATGAAAGTGACGATGATTTGGACCAAATCTACAAAATAGCAGCATGAGACCAATATTGGGTGAATCCAACAGCTGATGGATGCATTTCATGGGACCGTGAATGTTCCTGCATGTCAGATTCAGATGAAGAGTTGGAACACTACCAGAATAGGTTGCATGAAGTATCTACGATGTGCTATAACATGATGAATAAATCATCGCACTGTGTATCATTAGAGGTAAGGAGTTTGCCTTATTATGGTGGTCTAACTGATGTAGATAAATTTTTGTATGTATTTGAAAGGGAAGTGCCTGAAAGCATTGATTCCAAGCACTATATTTGGCATTGTGCGCTACGCCTGCAAGATGGTGGGGTATGCATAAAAACAATTTTGATGTATGGCGCGAATACAGATGAATGATGAGGGTGTGGTTTGGTTGCCCGAAAGTGTGATTGATAGAAAAATATGATGGGAGGAGTGATCCACGCAATCACTTAACAAAATGGACTAATGCTTATGGAGCAGAGCCGCAACCAGAGGGGGTGCATTTTTTTGTCACACTTTGGATGTAATACCAATGAATTGGTACTTGGAAACAAAGCTCCACCATAGAATTAATGAGTGGGATATTTTGAGACAAGGATTCATGATGACATTCATATTTGAGGATGGATTCAAGTGCATCGATGAGGCATTGCTAGAAGTGAAGGCAAAGATCTTCAAAATACCATAGGTTCCCTTGGATTTGATTCAACCATATTGGACCACCCAACTGTGCCATGCACTGGAGCGCTACAATGTGACTACTGAGGAAGAAGAGGAGGATCAAAGGAACATTAATATCCCAGAGGCAGAAGGTCACCGCAAAGTTGAGGGGCCGTAGATAGAGAATCCAGATATCACCGCGCCACTAAAAACTAGACAAGTGAACATTAGAATAAAGGCAAAGCTAAAGTTTGCAAATATAGGGGACTACTGGGATGTTGCTACAATGGATAAGGTTGTTGAGTTGCTCCGAAAATATTAGGATTTGTTCCCTACAAATGTTTTAGACTTAAGAGGCATAATAGGCAATTTAGGAGTGATGAAAATAATGTTGAAACTAGATGCAAAGCCTATTAAGTAGAGGCCATATCACCTTATTCCTAAGCACAAGGAAAAGGTCCTCTTACATTTGAATAAGATATTGGGAGCAGGTATTATTAAACCAGTGGAGGAGTATGTTACAGGTCTATTTGGGCACATCACTCCCAACTTTCAGATCAGTACAATTAGGACTCATCAAACCCTAATTCAATTGTTACATGCCCTAGACAAGTTTTCTAATCCATCCATGAAAGTTTCCTAACCTGAAGCCTTGCTCAAATGCTTCCTTGGGACATCAACGTAGCCGTGGTCAGAGGTAACTGGACTACAGAGTAGGCAGCCCCATTATGGCCTACACTACAGTGCACTTAGGCCATCTTTGACTTTTGCTAGGTGAGATTGAGTGAAATTTGAATAGGGTTCTGGGAATATTCCTTGATTCAAGATGATTCTAGAAGCATCTCATATCTTATCTCCTCCTATGAGCTCGAAATTGGATAGGCTAAGGATCCATTAACCTCGTATCCTCTCATCCCTTGCTCCATGGAAACTAAATCCAAGTTTGGAAGGCCATTCAATACCCTCATTTATGACAAAACCACCTCCATTTCCTATCAATTGAGCACTCATCATAGTAATCAAGGGGCTAGAATTTGAAGTTTGTAAGGAAATTTTGTTGGTTTGAGAATTGAGTTCATGTCAAGCAATATTATGCTGCTAGATTAGTGTGCTTTTGATGTGGTGAAGGTTGGACTAAAGTTGGAGGAGTGGCATAGGATCAAACTGTATTGGGTGATACTCTTCCTTCTACATTAATAAAGAGTTTATTCCTTTTCTCACATTATTGTTCATATCTATGATTATTATGTGTTTCAATGTCTTTGATTTCATTGGTTTATAGTGGATAGATCATGTATGCTTTGATCATTTTTTGTTTCTATTTCTATTGATACAGGTACCAATTGAGCGGTTTTAGTTCAAGTGGGAGAGACGGGAGCGATTCAAAGGGGATTAAGGAAGCGAAAGACTACAAGTAAGTTCCTTCATCTCATCTATCTACTATGAGAAAAGGTTAAACTACTTTCTTTCTTTTGTTCTAGGTGTAGCTACCCACTATTGGCTTGTTGGGTTTTGACCTAGGTTCAGAGTTAATTAGCCAAAAAAATCCCTGTACTACTGGCCCTTTCGAGAATAGTCCGTGGAGCGCAGACTAAGGTCTCACCCAAAGTAACATGGGGGGATGCTAGAAACAGGTTTTTGCACCCTTGAGATGTTTGAGGGGTTGATTTAATCCAACTGTGAATACCTTCATGTAGGTTACCTCACGTACTTCCTTGACCTGTGGGGACTGCACACCCTGGTATATTCACCTTTGCACAGCCCTAACCAGGGGCTGTGGGGCTTTCACACTGTTGGAGTAGCAAACTGCACTATTTCCCCAAGTCACACCATGGCTCTTACTTATCTTCTTATAGTAGTTAGTTATCTTCACATAACCAGATACTTTATATTATATTCACTTACTCAACACATTTCTATAAGTTTGCGCAGTAAATAAATAGTAAACTTGCAATTCATACCCAATATACTTCAATGCATAAAATAGAAAAAGATACACAGAAATATGGTAAAACTTCTCTTTTTTAATGCTTCCAATGGCTACAGACTCAATCTGCCCTGTGCACTTAGCTGCTGACTACTAGGCCTCTGTGCACTCAACTGCAGATCCTTCTCCTACTCTACAACCCAAAGACATGACTCCACACTTTGACTTACTTTTTCATGGCTTGAGTTTTCTTCTTATATTATTTTTACAATTAGAGCCTTCCTCTACTTATACAATCGCATGGTCCGCAAACCATGGGTATATTTCTCAAACTGACACTACATTTACAAAAGTAAGGGTGGACAACCCTATGACACAATTACAACTTCGTGCTCCATGCCCACAAATCACAGAGTCTTTACAATGTACTTAGTCAAAACTTGGTTTTTAAGCCTAAAAACTTGCCTTGGGGGGATCCCATGCCCAACAAGCCCCTCAACACAAACATCATGACTCATCCTCGAGTCACTCCGTTGGTGTGGATATCTTTGCGTGGAGACCTCCCAACTCTACTCGGACTACTACAAGGTCAGCAACACACTGAGCAGCTTCCTATTGTATCTCTTGTACGCATTGTTCTGAGACCACAATGTCGAAACTGCTTCCCTATATCTATTCCTATGTCCCCTGCATTTCCGCAAGCTTACCTTCAATTGTTACTATGATTAGGAAGGCCTAATTGATCCAAGACTGAAAATCCACCTTCAAAATTACTTCTTTGTGTCACGTTTTGTCTACTTACTCTTTAAGTGCTTTGGCATGTTGCATTCCCACGAGCCTCTGAGTGATGACAACCATCTGCAGGGTCCCTTTGGCATTGTCATACTACTGTTGTAGCTCACACACCTCTGTTTCTAAGCGCTGTATGTTCGGGTCCTCCTATATATTTATGAGGACCGCGAGTGATTCTTCCAACATTCTAGTATAGTCCCTTACTGCAATGTTGATCTCCTCCAGCCTTGATGTAATGGCACTATCATGCTGTTCCCTTACCTCTGGAGGAGTTGAAGGTTGTGCCTTTAACCAAAGCTTTGCGATCCAAAGGTTTAACTCCAGCTAAACCTTGGCCATTTCTTCTCGTGCCTTGCACACACCTGCTGCTAATCTTTAGATAAGGACCTCTACTGGTGCTTCTACTGGGATGGCCAGCTCAGGGGCCGTCTGGCAGGCTTCTTCAAGTACCTGCACTATCTACCCATTCTAAGACATGACTTCATCATGCTACAAGCTCAACTGATCCATGTTGATCTTCTTCTCACTCAACACTTGCAATGCGCAACTCTCCCTAGCCCGAAGTTCTGTAGTAATCCCATCCTATAGAACATAGAGCGTCTCTTGTTAGAGTGCAACCATGTTGATCCCTATACCTTTCAATGTATTGACTATAGGCCTATCAGACTCATTTGCTGTAACCAGTTCCCCTTCTGGCAGTGCTATTGTGTTGGTTGTATGAGCACACAACATTTCCTCAGCTGCAGTTGTCCCTACTATGAGGCTAGTCGAGAGAGTACCAGCCTGAGGAGTGCACACCTGTAACTCCTGAATCTACGCTCGGAGGACCCCCAACACAATCTGATTCTTTTCCGCAAAGTTCTGGATGGCCTCTATGGTGATGTTGTGCACTGTCTCCCCTAGATTGTGCAGATCCCCCTTAGTAAGGGTGATCGGGTCGATAGATAGCTTCGATGCTTTTACCTTCTTGCGTGATCCCATCAACTCACTCAGGCACTGGAGCTTTAATAGTGTCAACGCTCTCTATAGGTCCACACTGCCCTCCTCTACCTCTATTTCCATCTCTTGCTCCTACTCTAGTGAAGGCGACTTCTGGCCCTCGCTCACCTTCTCTACTGCCTTTTGTGCTACTACTATGACCTTTTTCTATTCTGCTACTATCTGTGTAGCATCCCACGTCTCTTGTGCCTTTGTTGCTACTACTTATTTCCTTCTCTTTTCTTCCAACTATGCCACGCACATTTTGGCCTCCTCCTTCTTCTTCTGCACAATAGATTTTTCCAGTGCAAAGATGTCTGGAGCAGGCTACTCCAGCTGCCATGTCTCCAAAACATGGAAGATTACATCATCTATGGCCATTTATGGTAGCTCGTTCCACTTCTTTGTAGGGTCCTTTTTCACTCTGAGGTAGATGTGATGAAAGTCCACTTTAAACTCCGCGAAACTTTGTAGGCTATTATAGATAGTGGGTGATAAGCATGGCTTGCGGTTAATCCCCATTCTGATGTTCATCCATATGAACACCCACAATATTTTATTACCATGGATACAGTTCACATCTTTAGTGGCCCACAATGAAGCGTACTTCGTGGCCCCTGGGAGATCCCTTGCAATTGTGGGGAATTGGCTGTCTTCTTGCAATTCCCCAGCCACCAGCACTATGGATAGTAGAAGCCATGCATAGTGGAAGGTTTTTCCTTGTTCCTGTGCCCCGCAAAAATTTTCCAGGAAATCCTTACATAAAAACTTGAACCAGTTAAACTAGACCGCCTTTGTGCACTGTTTAGCAAGTGCAACCACAGGCGCAGACACCTCATCTGCGTGACACTTCCACATGAGCTTACTTGCCAGTATCTGAGTTGCAACTCTAATTGCTTTATTGTTGATGTTGGATATTGTGTAGCCCCTCTTTTTCTTCTCCAGCTTGTATTTCTTTTTCATGGCGTCCACGATGGCCAAATCACTTCTCTTACACTCCGAAATTTCTGTGGGGTCCTCTCCCTTACACGGGAGCTAGGTAATTCGATGGATTAAATGGTCTATGATGGGGATGGGCTCCTCTAGCCACAAACACCCACCATGCACTAGGAAGAGCAGTTGCCTAATGATGAAGATAGTCACTGGTGCACGATGGTAATGGGGCACCCAGAGCAGGTTCAACAACCTTGCTTTTTCGACTCCATGTAACCACTTGTGTAGCTCCAATTCTATAACTCCCACCGCCATGTTCTACTCCAACTTCATGAGCTACACGATTTCTAAGTGATGGAATTTCTCATGGTTGGCAAGATCCCAATCTTCAAACTTCAAATTCGGCACCTGTCCCAAATGTGTTCCCTCAAAAATGATATCGTCCGGGAGGAGCAGAGTCTGTAGAGAGCTCTTGATCTCATCAAGGTCCTTAGGTGCCTTTTCCTTCCCCTTCCACAGGGGACATACACGGGAAAATTTGTTAGAGGATGCGTAGCCTTGGTTTCTTCCTCCATGCCCTCGTCCTTGTCCTCCTCAATTATGAGATCCTCAAGGTCTTCTTCCTCCTCATCTGTTTCCAGGTTAACTGCCTTCCCATTTTCCTCCATTGTTAATCTAGTTTGCAGTAGGTTTCGAGGGGACACACACACCAGAATCATTGGTTGTTTATATTTTTTGGTCTCAGTATGCATGGTGATTTAAGGATTTCCGAAACAATCCCGGTTCCCTCAGGGGCATCTTCTATGGTCATGGTCTGTGTGGCTTCTTCGATGGTCATCTTAGCAATTTCCCTGGCTTCTTCAAATGTTGCCATCTTGTTCATCTAGAAATCTCTGAACCATTAACTCAGGTGATCAACCAACGCTCTCCACAGGACAAACAGGTCTCGGTTAGGAATACTTAGGGAGCATGACAACTCAATTTGCAAATGACCAAGTGTTGTTTTCTGCGTAGCCCCTTGTAATTTATAACGCCTTTTGAATTTGAATCCTATCGTTCCCCCCAAATCTGGTACATTAATGCTTCCTTGGTGGTAGATTTTCCCAAATCTTGCCCATAAAGCTCATCTTAAATGCTTACCGCCTACTCCATTTGGTCTCAAGTCAAGCATCACATCGTGAATAGTGACTAAAACGGTCACTTTTCAGCCAACCCGTGTGGCAGCACAGCCCCCCTTTGCGCAGTAACAGACCTTGTGACACTTTTCTTCTACGCGCACCCCCGACATCGCGCAATTATCGAGTAGAGTAGTTTATATTCCTACGCCTCCTTTCAATTTTCGGTAGTACCAAAATTGTTCTCCCCACGGCTAGTCAAGTGGCCACGCCACCTGTATAGGGTTCCAACCAGTAATATGTCACTTTTCCCACAGAAAATCCGCCTTTTATTTTTAGTGTCTGCGTCATACACCTTATCCTCTGCATTGTGCCACCCTGGGTGGTCCTTCTAGTAATATATAGTCCAATCCAAGGCATCAAATTGATCACCTCTCGGCGGTAGTCCCCAAATTTTTCAATGTAATTGTGCGCACCCTGTTTTATCACCCTGGTTTTCTTATTGAGAAAATCCTTCTTTATTTCTCCCTCGAGCTTCTTGACTTCTACTTCTATCAGAGTATTTTTCTCCCTTAATCACACCCTTTCTTTCATTAGTTCTTGGAGCCTATGATCACGATGTTAGGTTTCTTCCTTAGGTCCCAAGAATTTTGCTTTGGTCAGCTGCACTATTCCTGCTTGCAAGGCTTCGCAAACCGTCATATCCACCGACGTTGCTATGCGCGGACTAGGCATACTATACTTGATTGGAACTACATAGGCCAATCTAGAAGGCATCTGCCCTATCAGTTTCTTGCATGTTGTCCTATACACCCATAGAACTATTGGTATGCATAGGTCCCAATCACTCCGCTGCACATTATATACCATTTTCAATGTTTCGCACACTTCATTAAAGGCTTTTGTGTGGGAAGCATTCTATGCACTCATTCTTTCCACACTTCATCGTCCCAACTTGAGGGACTATTCACGTAATTTCCTCACCAACACCTACTTATTGATCGTGTTTCCGAATGCAAAGTCCATGTGCATCCACATAGGTTATTTAGCATATGCTTGTACCCATCTATAAAAATGTGTGCGTGGATCATTCCATCCATCATACCTATATTTTAGACAAATATGAGTCTTCCCAAAATGCATGCACATCATTCTCCTGCATTCACGGCAGTCCTCAAAGCTTCCATGGTGCATACCCCACCACCTCACGAGCATAGCATGTAGTACCTATTTCAAATCCTCAAAACATTGTTTTTCTGGCACCTCTCTTTCAAATCTATTCAGGAAAGCATCTACCTCACTTAACCCATCATAAGTAGGTAGATCCCTTACTTCCATCGATACACAGCACAAAAATCTTGTCATCATATTACAGTTCAGCATTCTCACATCGTGCCATTGGTTCTACAATCACTCTATTTCCTCATGAAAATCCAATGTACAAGAGCTTTCGCGCTCCCACGAGATTCATCCATCCGCGGTGGGATTTACCTAGTCTTGCTCTCACACAGTTATCTTGTAGATGCAATCTAAGTCATCGTCACTTCAATAGTCGTGCACTGGCTTTGTGTAGCATGATCCTTTTGTAAGGTCCAAAGGTACGACTACGCGTAGAGATTTTTTCTCAAAAATCATTTTCCACTTCTTTATATTTATCACCCCATTCATGTCAGTGGCCCAATCTATTCCTAATAGCACGGGCTAGGGATTGTCATCATCCACAATCTCTATCACTTCAAAGTCTACTAGCGCACTTGCTCCTTCAATATCCATGGTGATTCCTTGCAATCTCCCCATAAGTATGATCTTCTGTTGGTTTGCCATTCATAGCTGGATAGGAGACCATTGTAGAGTAGGCCTTCCCATGCGCTCCCATGTCTGCTTCGGTAGAACATTCGCATCTGATCCTAAATCCAGAATCACTTGGTCCATTTCATATTCTCCATTCTGTGTGGTCAATCTCATTTCTCTTCCCATCCTCGTCGTATGCTTTCCAATCTTCTTGAATACATGGGATTCTCCTAGTGTAGTCCCAATGCATTTATTTATGAGTTCTTGTAATCCCTTTACAGCCTTGCTATCGCACAGTAGCTTCATGCATGTTTCTAGGAATGTCGTGAGCATCGATGGGTCCATTTCTAGCTCTAGTCTATCTTTTCTCACTGAAGTGGAGGCATCAGCGAAGCTCTTCCTAGCTTCCATGAAGGTTTCCTTAGCGCGCTCCAAATCAAACTCTGGTTCTTTCATCAAAGCCTTGCAAACCAAAGTACTATCTTCAGGCTGCTTGCCTTTATCATTCCCTATCGTAATTCCATTTCGGAGTACAATGCTCACATTAGGATCTTCCTCACGTGGCTCAAACCTCATCATTTGCAGGTTCTGATTCAGGGGAGGTTGGAGCGCTCCCTTGTCACGTAGCCTCACTATCAATGTGGGACAATCCTCTGTCTCATGATCAAACAAGGTACAACATAGACATGATGGATGCATTGGATTTGTACAATCATGGGCATAATATCCTCCCCCCCTGCAATTGTAACATATCAGTTGTACACGATCTCTTCCAGGTCCTCCTCCACCTCGGTCTTGTTCGTGCCCTTGAAATCTAGTTCACGCCACTCCCGTGTTCTGGTCAAGGGGACGCATTTCAACCTAAACACTATAGGTGCGAGTCCTATCAATCATTAGCTCGTAGCTTCTACAGGTGCGCTCATCGTGTCCCACTGATCTACATAAATTACAGAACAAATGTTGTTAATTTTGCATGTACTTCTGCAACAAATGGTAGTTGTCCATAGCATTCTTTCCTCCTATTTGATAAATTGCGCACCACAATGTAGGCACTGTGCTAGGTCTTTCTTGGGCCTCCGGTCTTAATGGCATCATTCCTCCTCCTACGCTGTAATTAATGAACACTAGGTAGTGGTCCTTGTCATGACGCTGACCCTTAGATTTAACACACCATACCTCTTCACACACTTCCAGACAATTTTTCTTGTTCTGTTTCAAACTCTGCATCTCAAGGCATAAGCTTTCCAACTGCGCGTGGATCTGTTGAACTCCTATGTTAGGATTCTTATCAGGGTCTAATGCAACCTCATCGCAATATCCAAGGCCTCTACCTGAGTTGTTAACCTTTGTTGTGACTGTTATAGGATAAAATGCATGGTGTATGGAGAATGGAGATACCCTTAGGGGTCTTCCTGGGACCCTTGGCAAACTGTAAGATTATCTGCAGTTGTCACAATGTTACATGCATGTCCATAAATAATAACTAACTATCAAAGCAAGACAGATTCATTACCTCAAGCCTCCATGTAGATTTGCTAGAGAGCACAATGCAGCTATGTGGAAGTCCCCCTGAGCTAGATTTAGATCAAGTCCTGCACATAGAGGAGACAAGAATAATCACAACATACAACATTGATAACTAATACCTGAATATATAAAAGAAATCTAGTTACACATAACTAAGCTACTCATGCTAAAAGGTATTGGACAAACAACTAAATGAATGATAGTACCAACACCACGGAGTAGACAGCAAAACTATAATTCTATATTAATGTCAGAAGAGTGACTACAACCATCTGTTGCATCAGCCTTCCCTGACCCCTCCAGCTCCTCTCTCTCTCTCCCTTCTTACCAACTTCTTATGCTTAGATTTGAGACTATGCTCGACAATCAAGTCAACTATCCTTTCAAATGATCTGACCTCTATCACCATAGCCCTAGCTTTGCTTATGTAGCAATCAAGTTAGGGTTGTCAAGTTCCTCCATGAGTCTCTTAAGGTAAAAGCAATGATGTTTCCATGCTTTTGAGCACTTTCCCATTTGCCTCCTTCATTAGGATTAGAAATCCCACAAATAGGTTAAACTTTAGATGTTTCCTTACTTTTCTGAGTAGATTTAGGAGGGAATATAGAGATATTTATGAGTCCATTCGCTCCTTTGACCTCTAGATTCTCATTAGGATCCACTAACACTGTCCCTGAACCAACAAGTAGAGTTAGTAGGGTCACTAACGCTCCCTTAGGCTTACAGAGAAGCTTTATAAAGCATGTTGTCAGTGTTTTGCTAGTGTTAGTGTGGAAACAAGTCTTCTGATCTTGGTCTTGTCTTCAGATATCTTGTCTTTCCCCTTTGAGCTGATGAGGGGGTCATTTTGCTATATAACATATGCCCCCTAAAGTGTGAGATCAGATTTTGCGACGATGGTTGATATACTTTACTGAGTTGTAATTTTCCTTCTTCGACAAAAAGAGAGAGAGGATCGGAGTTTTAGGTGGTATGGGAAACCTGATACAACACATATATATAAAAAAACTAAAATCATGTCCTAAGTCAAGCATTCCCACACTCAGTAGCTATGTGAGAGTGATTTTCTCATAAAAGAGATATGACGATGCTGGCCATCCATAAGCACAATGCGGATCTAGTGTTATAATAAGATAATTTTGATGAGTTATCTCAAAAAAACAATATAGGCAACTTGGGAGAGGAAACAAGGCTGAGTGATGCAAGCCTCTACCCAAGGTCTTGATTTCTGCTTCATGAGCAACATAGATCGACACATGTGAATATATGCAATGATGTCGAACATGCACGGAATCGTCTAATTACCAGTCAATAATGGAGAATGTTAACAGACGCGAGGAAGGCCACCAATAATGGTGACGGTCTCCAAGATGCACAGTACAATCTAGCAAGTGTGGAAAATGTTTTTGTCGTCAAACACCCATAGAATAACTTAACTAGGAGCCAATAATGAGAACTCCTGATCAAACACCAGGTGACCTGCCACTAATGTCTACAAGCACCATGGCACTGAATGTGTTTTTGGGTTGTCTTCCTAGATAGAGTGTTGAAGTCAATAGGAATATATCTGTAGAAAGGTAGGCAATAATGTGTCCTACATCAATCAACATGAAATGGGACAAGAATGATTTTGTTTTTTGAGGAATCTTTGAGCATTGGGTCTAAATGATAGAGGGCATGATGAAAGGATATGCTTGATGGGTTGATGGAGGAAACAAAAGGTTAACCCTTGAAAAATAGAAGGCATGACAATGGTTTTAACCATGCAGCACTAGACTCATGAACAACAAAGAGCGTTAGGATACAGAGATGCAAGAACATTAGGGTATTTAGGCTAATCTCATAGGATGGTAGGATTCATATTGAGAGGCCATCACAAGGAAGGTTTATCTGTGAGAGTTCCATGTTCAAGGGAATGACCACTTCCAAACCACACTTTCTAATACTGAATATAGTTGCCTTGTCCACTTTCCCCATCTGATTAGTTTAGTGAGTCCAGATGGGTAAACTCATTCATAGTTTCATATTTTAAGAGTCTGAAAAGGACTGTAGAAAGAGCAATTCTATGCCCTATCTGATCAGTTTAATGAGTCCAGAGAAGAAAACTTTTTGATCTTTTCATGTTTTAAGAGTCTGAAAAGGATCGTAAAAAAGAGAGACTCTACCTCATATGTTTAATTTAATGAGTCCAGACGAGACAACTCATTGGCCTTTTCATATTTAGAGAGTCTTAAAAGATTGTAAAGAACGACTCCAGGGTGGTCCCTTTGTCATAGTTGTTAACTGGGTGCAACAAAAGGTTAATAGTATACTCGGATAGGTTACTTTTCCATGAGTTAATCTATTGATTCAAGATAAAGAGAAACCTACACCCAATAGATGTTGACCTTATTTTGTTATGAGTACGAGGAGATGGACTAAACTCGTTTTTCGTCATGAATTTTTAATGAGTCACGCGATGACAAACTCAATACCTTCATCAATTTTTAACAAGTCAAATGAAGAAAACTCTAGGTCTCTTTTTCAGTTTATTGAGCAAGGAAAAAGAGGTAAAATAAGTACCATTCCTTCTTCATAGATTTAATGAGCCCTAAGAAGGGGAAAAAATTGAGTATTTTTTTTATTTAAGAGTGAGAAATGATCCTGTTATCACTCCAGGAAACTCTCCTAGGTTGTAGCTCAGAGATGCCTGGTAACATATAAATCTTCAATATCGTACTCTGAACTATTAGAATGGATTGGGGTTTGGATCAAGTCAGATGACTATATCAACTCTATTTTCACTCAAGACATGCATGAACACCCTCAGCTTGACAAGGCTTTAGACCACTAATGCTTGATAGTTTATAGATTCAATGGATAGATGGAGAATCTTGACTACACCAGCAGATGCATACATAAACACATATGAATGGCTAGCTACAGAAAGTAAATGAAGCTTGAAATTCTAATTTATCAACACAGAGATAAGATGACAGTTATCTAGCATGAGAAACAAAAGAAAACATGAATAACCTATTCAAGTGCAAGCTTAGAATCAGAGGAGAAGATGGAAATTGAATATGTAACAACAAAAGAAGCTTGTATTACTGGAATGAAGATGAGATGCTAGGAAGAATAGAGTATCCACAGTTTGCAAAAGTCGAACCCTTATTCCTTCCAACTTTTAGCCATTTATAGGCTTTTTGCAATACTCTCGAACTCTTTGAGGCTCGAGATGTCTTAATCTATCCCCTCTGTCTTCTAACTACTTGATGCCATAACTAAACAAACATGAGCTTAGAGGGCTCTGCTTCTAACAAACACGATAATCAAATTCTGGTAATTTGCCTTGTTGTCTGGTGGCTCGCTCGTGCCAGCAATGTTCCATGATCATTTTTATTGGTTCGGCTGCATCGTGTTATTCTTTTCCCCTTTCAGCCATGCATTCTGTTATTTCAGTTCAACTGTCCTACTGTAAAAAAAACTGACAAAGCCAAAAAAATTCCTCCGTGGGTGACTGATGGGAAGTGGGGTACGGGGGCACATGGGCCATTGGATGGTGTGGATCGATGGTTGAGATGTTGTTCAGGTGGCAGAGAATGAACTATGGCAATCGTGAACGAGGGTCATTGGATCAGGAGGAATGGATGGAGGAGATCAATTGCTGGAGGCTCAAAGTCGCGACGGGAGTAGAATAAGTCTGAGCTATCAGATCTTGGATGGGTAGATCGAATGACTATCAGGCGGAAGAGGTGCTCAAAGGATAATGCTTGAGAGTGGTTTTATTCAAGTGGAAATGGTTTATATCGGGCGGTAAGCGGTAAAGGTCAGAGCCCACCCGATTCCATTCATCGTGCGCCACGTAGTAGCAGAGGAGAGAGAGGAAACTGCTTTTATTGGGTGGGT
The DNA here is from genome assembly GCA_000404065.3 of Pinus taeda. Classification (NCBI taxonomy): domain Eukaryota; kingdom Viridiplantae; phylum Streptophyta; class Pinopsida; order Pinales; family Pinaceae; genus Pinus; species Pinus taeda. The sequence goes on along the minus strand of APFE030461470.1, from coordinate 68,352 downwards.
ATCCCTCTCACCTATTGGCCCAATGATATGTGTGATAGCCATTAGATCTGGCAGAAATGATCTAATGGTGATGATTGATCGAGCATATAAAGTCGGTCGGGTGAAGTGCGGACCGTCAAATCAGTGGGAAGGTCAATGGCGGGGGGGGACATGAAGGTATGGGATGACCTCAAGAAATGTGCAAAGGGGAGCATATGGAAAAAAAGGTAAGGTTTATTGGGCTTTTGTGCATTAGTGCATGTGAGAAAAATTGGATTAATTGGCATAGGGCCAAGGCAAAAGTGAACTTTGTTATGGTGTGAGGGTTGGGTTAGGACATGAGTGAATGTGGATGGGAGTAGATGAGTAAGGAAAGTGAGGTGATGGACCATATGGGAACCTCTCCATGACAACAAAATAGACCATTTCCCTTCTTAGTCTTCAAAATAGCAGCACTACACCTCAGGGCTAACACTGGCTCCTCTGGGGATGAAAGCCTCCCTGTGAGGTTTCAAGGACTGCAGAATACTGCCTTTCTAGTAACAACCAAAACAAACTTATCTCCTAGTGTTCCATTGGGAATGGAGTTTATTTGCATAAAAAAAAAAACAAAAACTGAAAAAACCTATTACAATATTAGGGCCTCAAAGCCTCATATGAAGTAAAGTTTCAAAAACCGCCCATTGATTGGGCCATCAAAAACACCTTCCCCCTCCAAATTGTGCATAATGAAAGTATTGTTCATCTGAATTTGAGCAATTACAAATGGTCCTATCCATAAGGCATCAAATTTACAATGGTTGCCTTTCATTTCCTTCAATGCATCCCATTTGAGAACCCAATCACCAACCTAAAAACTGTCCATTTTTGCCTTTCTATCAAACGTTTCTTTGATCTTCTTTTGATGAATTCTTGACTTCTCAACAAGTTGTTACCTAATCTACTGTAATTCAACCAAGTTACTCATTCTCCTCGCCATGTCATTCTCTTCATCTTGTTCTTCTTGTAAGAATTTGGCCATAGGGAGAATCAACTGGATAGGAAAAACAACTTCAGCACCATAAACCAAATTAAATGGAGAATTTCCTATGGACTTCTTGTTGGTAACTCTGTCAACCCACAGTGCAAACTTCAACATGGAATCCCATCTCCTGTTGTTGTCCTCCAATAGTTTTTTGATTATCCTTACAAGGCTCTTGTTAGATCATTCTTCTAGGCCATTTCCTTGAGGATAATATGAGGTAGAATGCACCAATTGAATTCCCATGGATTCACACATATCTACCAATTATTTTTCCCTGAAAGCTACTGCATTATCAGTGACTAGTTTGGTTGGGCAACCAAATCTAGTGAAAATATTCTCATTCAAGAACTTTATGACAGCCTGATGATTAACATTTTAGTGGGTGTATCCTCAATCCATTTGGTGAAATAATCAGTGGCTACCAAGATCCATTTGTGCTGGCCACTAGAATGTGGATTGATCTCACCTATGAAGTCCAAGCCCCACTATTGGAAGCGACCATTGGCACGTACTGGCTTCAAGGACAGAGATTTTAGCTGTTGTCTTCCTACAAAAGTTTGACATTTGTCACAAGACTTCACAAAAGAAAAAACATCAGAGAACAGAGTAGGCCAATAATACCCAGCTCTCAGGATCTTGTGGGTTGTGGTTTTCCAATAATGATGCCCTGCACAGATGCTAGAATGGAACTGGTGCATGACTTCCATAGATTGTCCTTTGTCTAGACATCTCAAGAGGATCCCTGATGGGTCTCTCCAATAAAGCGGGTTTTTATTAATGCAAAATTTGGTTGATCTTAGCTTAATGGCCTAGGCTTGACTTGAGCTATGCCCTGGAGGGACTTCTAGCTTCTACAAAAAATGAACTATATTGGAATACCATTCACAAGTGGCGAGATTTTCAACCAAAGATTGATCCTGCTCTTGTTTTCTGTTGCTTCCTCTATCTTCTCACCACTTGAATTTGAATGCATGCAATTGATGTCTAACAAACTGCAATTTTCCTCAACCATAAGCTTAGCTAAGCCCTGGCCTTTGACAAGCTTGGTAGGCTTCACCTCTATGTTGAACTCTATGAATTTTTCAATCCATTTAGCTCTCTTTCCATCAATATATGTCTGAGTTAGGACATCTTTTATTGAGGCTGAAGGTACATACGCAACCACTTTGGAATGCAGAGTATAAATTCTAAATACCTTTAAAGATTTTGTGAGAGCATAATCTTGTTTTTCAATAAGGTCATACCTTAGTTCAACATCCCTCAGAGTTTTACTAAAAATGGCCACAGGGTGCTCTACACCTTCATCATTTTCTGCAATAGAACTGCTGCAAGTGTATCATAAGAGGCAAAAGAGAAGATATAAAACTCCATGGTATAATCTAGGATGATTAGAGTGGGAGCTTCCATGATAGCTTGTTTGATGGCTTCAAAAGAGTTTCTTGCACCATCTGTCCATTTTATTTTTGATCCTTTCTTCAGTATGGAAGTGATGTGCTTCACTAGCTCTACACAGTTTGGAATGTACCTCGTGACAAAGTTAATATTACCCAGGAAAGATTGAATGTCCCTTTTGGACCTTGGGATGGACAATGTCTGAATTTCTTGAACCCTTGCTGGATCAATCTTCACACCTTCGACAGAAACAATATGTCCCAGAAGTTTGCTTTCTTCTAGAGAAAATTGTGACTTCTTTGGGTTCATAGAAATTCCAAATTGTCTGCACTTTAGAAACACCTTCTTCAAATGCTGCAAATGGTCCTTGTAACTACTGGAAAAGATTGTTATGTCATCGAGGTAAATAAGGAAAAACTTGTCCTTCTCTCCCACAAAGGCTATGTCCATGGCCCTATGAAAAGTAGCCCTAGCATTCATCAGTCCAAAAGGCATCTTGGAGTACATGAAAGTGCCCCAAGGAGTATTGAAGGCAGTCTTTTCCTGATCTACTGGGTGTACAACAATCTGATTGTAACCTGAAAATCCATCTAAGAAAGACATGACTCTAGCCCATGAAACTTTTTGCAGCAAGTGTTCCATCTTAGGCAGGGAGTAGTTGTCCTTTTTAGAGCATTTGTTTAGATTCCCGAAGTCAACACAAAGCCTGATTTCTCCATTCTTATTTCTCACTACCACAAGGTTAGCTATCCAATTTGAATACCTTAGGGGAACTATGATCTTGGCATCCAACAACTTCTTCATTTCCTTTTCAATAAAAGGCAATAAGGGAGGGTTGATAGGTCTTAATTTCTGCTCAAAAGGGATGGTGTTCTTCTCCAATGGAATCTTATGCTGAATGATGTTTGTGTCATAGGTCTTAAGATCACTGTACTCCCAAGCAAAAATATCAACAAATTGTCTCAACAGGGTGCAATACTTGGAACTTTGGGTAGAAGACAAGTGAGTGGACAGATTTATGTACTTTGGATGGGCTGGACTCCCGACATTATGTCTATGAACTAAAAACTCATTTTCTTTTTTGGCAATCCTATAAGGTACATCATTATGATCAAATGGCTTCTCTAGGGGCACCAATCCTTTGGGCATATGGTTACTAGGTAGCTGAACAATGCTATCCTAACGAATCTCGTACTTTAGCTTGGACTAGTTGCATTCTTCAATGGTTTCGTTTTCTTGGTCAATGTGCATTTCAGAAATTTCATCAATGACTTGTAAAAACATATTATGTTCATCATCATCTTCAAGAACTTTCAAGTATTTGACATTTTCAAGAAGATATGGCCTATATTTCACCTGAACTTCATAAGGCAATTTAGGAGGCAAAGGATGAATAAACATGCTAGTAGACACAGTAAGGGAATCAACAAGCTGGTTCTTCATTCTAGGGATGTAAGACATGCTGAAACTATTAAAAGAACCCTTGAGCTTCCATACCTCATCTCTGTATGCTTTCAGCCTTGGATGCTTTGCTTGGAATTTTTTTTTCACTTATGGAATGATAAGGTCTACATCTCCGAACACCTTCAGATCTTTGATGCCCATTCCTTTAGCAGCCTTTAAGCCCAATATCAAGGCTTTGTACTCTGCTATGTTATTTGTGACCTGAAAAGTTAACTTGAAAGTTAAATGAATGCATTCTTGTGGGGGACACAAGGACTACACCTGCCCCTGTAGCTTCCTTAGAGCAAGCTCCATCAAAGAACATGTCCCAAATTTGTGGGCCTTCTTCCTCTGTGATCTGGCAAACTAGTTTCCTAAGCTGCATGGAGGCCAACTGGGATTCCTCAATCTGAAGAATACAGGCTCCAAAATTAGTGTTGACAACATATATGGGATGATTAGTGGGATTCCTTTCATCACTAATAATATAGGCCAATTGAGCTTCTCTATATAATCTCCTACTCTCACCTCCAAAAACTGGGACGGTAGCATAGGACAAATGATTTTGCAATGTTCCACCTAATATCTTGATCCAAACTCTCGAAGGAAACATGCCAAACTTGGGGGGTACATATGCTACCACAATATCCATCATCATGCTCTTCATGGGCAACTATGACAAGGTGATGACTAGGTCTTTGATTAATCCCAAACATTTCACTTTTCTAGAGTCAAAAGAAAACAGGTCATGATAAGGCTTGGTAATGTTAAGACCCAATTCATCCATGACAACCTTTGGCATTAGATTACGGCTGGCTCTTATGTCCAAAAGGCAGTTGTGAAGGATTTTTTCATGAATAGTCAAAGAGACATAGAATGATGGGGAGTTTTCATCATAATTTTCAATCATTGGGTTGAGAACAACAACTGGTTTGTCGTCTTGCAAATTTACATAGTAAGTGGAGGTTTGGATGGCCTTAGGCTCAAGGGAATCAAGGATAGATCTCTTGAATGAATCATTCTTCATTAGTTCAATAAGAGGTATAGGTATTCTTAGCTTCTAAATTTCTGATTCGAAACCAAAAGGAAAAGGAGACTTGTTAAGGCCTCTTACCTCGTGAGCTAGAGATTTGAGGATGATGGGATCAACTGCTGGTCATTTCTGCTTATAAGCTTGTTGTATTGTAGGGAAATAAGCTCTCTGAATAGGAGTCTTCTTGGCATTATTCATCTTCAACCTCAAATCATATCTGTGTTGATCACCAGTTTCCAGAACATCTCCACCATCCCACTCTTTTCTGATTTGGTCATTGAATAATGACTTTTCATAGGTATCTAAGGTTAAAAAGGAGGCACTGCCTTTGTCTTCCAAACAATGGATCTCATCATCTTCTTCAAACTGTTCTTCTTCCATGACTAAATTTTGGAAAGGGGTCTTCACCCTTTGGTATTCATTGCCATCTTTACTTCTTTGCAGAATATGCAATTGCTTATTAGCTCCTCTATATGGATTTGGATTTCTAGGAGCAAAGGTATTAGGAACTCTTCCTTTCCCAGGGTGCTGCTCAACCTTTAATTTGGAGATTTCAGAGGTTAATGACTCTATCATTTTGGTCATTTTGTCTATTTTGGGATCTAAAGACAATGACGATTCACCCCTTTGTCTCCTTCTATCAACATTCCCCTTGAGCTTCACTGCAACCATGATGTTTGATTCTACTTCCAAGGCTACATCTTGCATACAAACCAAGGTAGCACATCGTCTCTCCCTCAATAGTAGATGGAAGTCAAAATCAAACAAACTGGCATAGGTGAGTTTAGCAAAGGTAGTGGTGGGTTTTACTTTAGCTAGTATCTTGTTGTACATGTGGTTAAACCTCTTATTAAAATCAGATAACAACTCACCATTTTCCCTCTTTAAGTTCCCAAACTCAGTGTGGTAGTAGAGTAGATCCTTCTTATCCCCCAAATGCTTTAGGAATGCATCATCTAAAGCCTTAATATTTGCTATAAACCTTAGGGTCAGTTCTTTGAACCATTTTCTAGCCTCTCCATCTAGACTTTGGACAAAGACTCTCATCCATACATCAACTTCACTAACATCTAGGTTATTAGCATAGCTATAGAATGATTGAAGGTGTTCCTCAGCCATAACACTTTCAGTCCCAGTGAACTTAGGCATATGCTTATGATATTCTCCAATAGGCATGGCATTCAAAGGAGTGGGCAACACTAGAGGTCCATACCTAGTAGCTATGATTCTTTCCATTTTGGTAGGTGCTGCCATAGTTGTGGTGGCTATAAGGTTACTGGAAGTCTGAATGATAAAGGGTTGAGGAGTGACTGATAGGAATAAATGAGTATGATGGATAGGAGGAGAGGTTTCCTTTGGGCTCGCAATGAAAGAAGAACCTAAAGAATAAGGAGTTCTATGAATCTTTGAGATTTTTCTTCACTGCTAGTATTAGATGCTATACTCTCAACATGTATTTGTTCTGTTACAAGATTTTCTTGAAGAGATATAGAATATTGTTTAGAGATCCTAAACCTAATGCTCCTTTCTACAATGCCTTTCTTTCTTTGATGATTTTTTAGGGTCAGGCACTGGGTCAGCTCGTGGTTTTTGAGGATTTCTCTGATTATGCCTCACAAAGTGAGCCAGAACTATAGAGTGGAGTCGCCAAGAGGTTCGTCCTCTAGTAGAGTCACAAGATAGATGATTACAACCTAAATAGTGTCTAGACTTTGTCTATCATCAAAGTCAGATCTGTATCATCTCCCAGGGAAGCTAAGCTTCAGTGTCCTCTCCCCGGCAATGGCACCAATTATGTTATCACTCCCAGAAGCTTTCCTAGGTTGTAGCTTTTAGATGCCTGGTAACATATAAATCTTCAATATCATTCTCTGAACTGTTGGAATGGATTGGGGTTTGGATCAAGTCAGATGGCTGTTTCAACTCTTTTTTCACTTAAGACATGCATGAACACCCTTAGCTTGACAAGGCTTTAGACCACTAATGCTTGATAGTTTATAGATTCAATGGATAGATGGAGAATCCTAAATATACCAACAGATGCATACATAAACACATATGAATGGCTAGCTATAGAAAGTAAATGAAGCTTGAAATTATAATTTATCAATGCAAAGATAAGATGATAGTTATCTTTCATTAGACACAAAAGAAAACATGAATAAGCTATTCAAGTGCAAGCTTAGAATCAGAGGAGAAGATGGAAATTGAACATATAACAACAAAATAAGCTTGTGTTACTAGAATGAAGATGAGACACTGGGAAGAACAGAGTATCCACAGTCTCCAAAAGTTTAACCCTTATTCCTTCCAGCTTTCAACCATTTATAGGAATTTTACAATACTCTCGAACTCTTTGAGGCTTGATATGTCTTAATATATCCCCTTTGTCTTCTAACTACTTGATGCCATAACTAAACAAACATGAGCTCAGAGGGATCTATTTCTAACAAACATGGTAATCAAATTCTGGTAATTTAGCCACGCCGTCAGGTGGCTCGCTCATGCCAGTGATGGTCTATGATCATTTCTATTGGTTCGACTGCATCGTGTTGTTATTTTTCCCCTTTTGGCCATGTATTCCATTATTTCAATTCCACTGTCTGACTGTCAAAAACATTGACAGGGCCAACAAATTTTCTCCCCGAGTGACTAATGGGAAGTGGGGTATGGGGGTACATGGGCCATTGGATGGTGTGGATCAACGGTCAGGATGTTGGTCGGGCGGCAGAGGATGAACTGCGGCGATCATGAATGAGGGTTGTAGGATCGGGAGGAATGGTCAGAGGAGATCAATCGCTAGAGGCTGGAAGTCATGGTGGGAGTGAAATAAGTCCAAGCTATCAGATCTTGGATGGGTAGATTGAAAGGCTATCGGGCGAAGGAGGGGCTCGAAGGATAACACCCGAGAGCAGTTTTATTCAAGCAGAAATGGTTTATATCATGCAGTCATTGGGCTGTAAGCAGTAAAGGTCAGAGCCCACCCGATTCCATTCATCGCACACCACGTAGCAGCGGAGGAGAGAGGAAACTACTTTTATTGGGTGGGTATCCCTCTCTCTCTTTGCTTGAGTGATATGCACGATAGCCATTAGATATGGTAGAAATGATCTAACAGTGATGATTGATCGAGCATATAACATTGGTCAGGTGAAGTGTGGATCATCAGATCAGTGGGAAGATCGACAGCAGGGGGGGACATGAAGGTATGGGATGACCTTGAGAAATGTGCAAAGTGGTGCTTATGGGAAAAAAGGTAAGGTTTTTGGGGCTTTTGTGCATTAATGCATGTGGGAAAAATGGATTAATTCACATAGGGCGAAGTTGAAAGTGAGCTTTGTTATGGTGTGAGGGTTGGGTTAGGACATGAGTGAACATGGATGGGAGTAGATGAGTGAGGAAAGTGAGGTGATGCACCATATGGGAACCTCTCCAAGACATCGAAATAGACCATTGCCCTCCTTAGTCTTCAAAATAGCAACACTACACCTCAGGGCTAACAGGTCCCAAAAAGGCAAGTGCTCTAGTTGCTGCCGCATATTTTTGACAAGCTTGGTGACAAAAACTTAGGATTTTTCAATTTTGTGAGTGAGAAAAAAGTGCCTAAAAAGAATTCTCTAATGATCTTTTTCAGTTTAATGAACAAGAAAAAGAGCAGAAAAATAGTTGCTCGGACCGTCATCATATGTGTTTAACGAGTCCAACGATAAAAAAATCGGGGATTTTTCATTTTTTAGAGTGAGAAAACATCTTGTAAAAGAACATGCTCATATATTCTTTGTAGTAGTTTAACGAGCCCAAAGAAGGAGACTCGAGGTTTTTCGGATTAACGAGCAAGAAAAATACCATAAAAATAATGCTAGATCTTCTTCGTGGTAGTTTAACGAGCCCGAATAAGGAGAGACGAGGATTTTTTGAATTAACGAGCAAGAAAAATAGCATAAAAATAATGATTGATCTTTCTTGACTCTCATGCTTGACAATAGAAGGGTCTATTCCATGCATTTCCTCATAAGACCAAGGAAAAACATTGTGGAAGTTTTTAAAAGGGTAGGTGAAACTCCCAATTTCCTCAAGATTGCGATTGGCTCCAATCTGTATGTTTTCCATGATGTCTGTCTTGACTGAAATATCGATGAGCAATGTCTTTGAAATATTGCCCATGTTTCCCTCCAAGTCCAAAGTTTGGATAGTCGTATATGGTGAGGAAATGATTTCAGGTGTGTCAAATGATAGGATTTGAAGAGGCATCATGTCCAAATCAGATATCAAAACACGATGGTGCGTGTCCTCCTAAGGTTGCTCTTATAAACTCATGATATCTCTAATAGCTTCATCTGCAGGTAGGACTTGATTGAGTGGATCAAAAGAAGGAGTAGTTATAAGAGGGACCGTTGGTTGTAACCAAAGTGATCGGAGATTCAGATGCAGATTGAATGGCTTGGTAGGCCAATTCAGCTAGTGATAGTGACATTTTTTCTCCATAAGTGTCAATGTTTGAAGGGGCCATGAGGATCCAAGGATCAATCAGTTTGTGAGGAATGGGTGAAACCATATATACTGTCTGTGGAACCGTGGGCAGTGGAAGAGGGAAACAACCCATCAAGGAAGAGCCCTTTAATAGACCAGTACCAACACTGATGTAAGAGTCAGCTACACTACCCACTAAGGGTACAAAGCCACTAGGTAACAAAGAGTAATATGGGGTGCCAAAGGACAGCTAGTCCACTGTGGCTATCTTTCCATCTAAGGGATATAGGATGATATGGAAGACTGAAGACACAATGGCATTCATGGCATAAGTCCAAGTGTGGCCCAAAAGTAGATTATAGTTGAGTTTATGATCCACGACTTTGATATCCACCATTACCATTTTCCCACTCAGAGTGATGGGGTAGTCGGCAAGGTAACCTTTTGGGATGAAAGTGTGGCCGTCGAAAGCTTTAAGGAATTTTGATAATGGGGATAGGGTTGGAGAATCCAAAGCAAGCCAACATGAAGCCAACATGATGCAAGTAGAAGCACCTTCATCAATGATAGTTCTATGCATACCTTTACCTTTTGAAAATATTTGCACCTAAAATGCAAGCTGGTGGGAAAGGGGAGGTTTACATTTTTCCATGTCGAAAATTGCAAGCGTGGAATCTTGTGGGTCGATACCACCAATAGCTAAAAGTGAAGCTTTCCTTTGTGTTGGACATGTTTGTAATACTTCAAGTGCTGACATAGCTGGCGGCGCTTGTGCCAAGTCTTCTATAATGTCGTAGTTTTGGGCGACACGTGTAGATGTATTGTGCGTTGGGCATCAAAGTGCCTCTTTAGGGGGGTGAATCACAAGGTCAGCAATCGGACTTTCAATATCCAAATCGTTAGGTAGTGCTAGGTTTTACTTGAGGAAGGTTCCTCTGCATGAGCGATAGGAGCTCCATAGGATTTGGCTCTTGTTTGTAGATCTACCATTTCGAAGGTGTAAACGGTAGTGGGTCCTTCACCAATTGAAGGATGTTGTGAATTACTGTTGCCCCTTTGCGGGGGTTGGGGTTGGTTTGAAATGAGGTGTTATTGCTACTAAACAAGGAAAGGATTATTAAGGACAGTGGGGGTCCTAGCAATATCCTTTCTAGCAATGAAATCTATGCATTCTTAAAAGATGCGGGCAACGATAGGTCGTGTGGTCTTCAGCACAAATTTTGCAAGGAAATCTGGTGAGTTTATCCTTTCCATTGTCAGGAGGATAAATGGCCTTCTACTTCGGGTTTTGTTACTTTGTTGACTGCTCCTTAGAAGGAGCAATCTTTTTCTTATTCTTCTTGTTCTTACCACTAGGTTTTTGCGTAGAGCACACAGAGTTTATTGCAGTGGTAGGAAGAGTAATCGATTTGGTAGAGGGGTCCACTGACATCTAGGCAATGTGACTACTAATTTTTTTTACATCCCTGAAGGTTGCGCCGATAATCCCACTGGCGTGCGCTCTGGGGTGCTAAGTAGTTAAAGCATTGGAGTTGTGAGGGGCATTAGGGATTATGTCGTAAAGAGTGCCAAAATATGAATATATTACATCTAAGTGTTGGGCATGACATATGGATTGGTCTTCTGTGACCACACCACCTAAGGCAACATCCTTAGTGATTTGGGGAAGTAGGGACTTGCAGAACTAGTCCACTAAGAGATATTCTAGGAGGGGAGCTTTGACTAACCTCCACCTACGTCTCCACTCATGTAAATGATCAGAGATGTGGGTGGCAGTATCTTGACATAATGAAGTGAGGAGTTCCATCCCAGTCTCATAGCGGATGGGTAGCTGGAAGTGCTTTAAGAATTCCATTGCTAGGGCGTCAAAGGTATTTACTAATGCACGTGGTAACTCGATGTTCCACTTGGTTGTGTTCCCAGTAAGGGTGTGAGGAAAAAGACATAACCGGATACTGTCATCCACCATGGAGTTAGAAACAAACCAAAGATGATAGGTTGTGATATGGGTACCTGGGTCCTCCCCTTGTTTCCCTTCAAACTTGGGGATGTATGTCAGTATTTTATGTGGGATTGACGACCATAGTAAGTTATGATAGATGGGGTCATTTGTAAGTTTGTACAAGTTGGGGATATCCAACATTGCCAAGAAAGGCAGAGTGTGTAGTGTCCCCGACTTGGACCAAGGCAATGACATATAACTTGAGGATCCTTGTGGTCCTCCCATTGTTTGAGTCCCAATATTATACATAGGTTGTGTGGTATAGTAGTTTCCTTGGGGTATGGCATTTTAATGTGGATTTCCATGGGGATTATGATGCTGGGGTATAGAATTTCCCCGAGGATAAGTAGTGCCCCCTTGACTCATTTGAAATTGTAAGTAGGGTGCCCCCATGGATTGGTTGGGACCTCCTTGAGGATTCCCGCTGACCACAGAACTAACCATATGTCCTTGACTGACATAAGGAGTGCTCATGTCAATTAGTGACTGACCATGCATGCCTGAAAATGCAGGGGGAACTATTACATTCCCGATTGGTATATGCATATTGGGAGTGCCCCTAGATACTTGAATCTGGTGGTTAGAACTATACAATGGTGCCAACAATATTGTTGGTTGAGGGGACCCACACTAACTATACTATATTGAGCGTTATAAGGAGCAATGTATGTAGTACTTGTCGAAGGTATAGAGTTTGACACTAAAGGGGCGAAACTAAGCATAGGATGGGTTCCACTCGTGGAGGGTGTCATGTGAGGGTTTGCCATCAATGACATGGTAGTGACTGTCAACTGGGGAAGTCGTGGGGGACCAACAATGTCCAAAATGTTCCACGACCCATTAGTCATCGACGGGATGGATGCAAATGTTCCAACTAAAGACACAAGGAGTACAGGTGCCACGTGAGCCAAGAGTAGGTCCAACAGATTTGTGATCGGAGGGTTATAGGGAGAAAGAAATCATGTAGTAAAGAAATCCTCTAGTAAGATTTTTAAATTCGTCAGTTGTCCAAACAGATTCTATGTGAGATCTTGGAGACTGATTTCCCGAAGATGGGGAATCCAGTTCACTGGAGCTGGGAAGATCTTCCACAATGAGTGGAGGAAGTCCTAACAAATGTCTAGATTGCAGATGAGGGCTAGATGTAGCCATGGTGACTGTTAATTTTTATCAATAAATTTTATCGTGATATTTTTTAAAGTCTCAATGATAACACTCAGGTGCCTAAAAAATATAAAAAATACACTAAGTGAATCAATCAGCGAATAGAGGGAAATGACCCTGTCTCATAAGCACCAACCACTGGAGATGAAACCTAGTATCTTAATGAATAATAGAGAAGGCTGGCCAAATGTATAGTTATGGTTACTATAGAGCTTCACCCAAACCTCAAATTGAGGGGCAAATTACTCTCGTGAAGACGAGCACCCTCCCAAAAACTGAAGATAGAGTAGGTCCGTCTGTGTTAGGTACCAGGGAAGCCCCCACCAGTCACCTTGTGTAAGTCCCTAAAAGTATGGCCAATAAGGATACCTCATATCACAGACACTACTGGGGGGGACATCGTCGCATATAGTATGTTGTGTGGGTAGGATACCTAAGTCCTTGACTCAACTCTGAAATACTTGAAGGGATCCCCAATACAAAAAATACCCAAAGGAGTTGTAAGTGAAGGTGGGCTACCTTCATTTACAGTCCAATGTTGTCTCGTATTTAGCTCTGCTTTAACTGGAGTGGTCCTAGTATTATGAGTGCAAAAGGAAATTTCTCTCTTTTAATGACACTAGTTTTGGTTTCTTATCTTAGGCAGTTTACTCACACTGCCTATCCCAAGATCCTAGTATGAACTAATGTTTGTTTGCTCTATAAAGAGTTACTAATTGATTTTAGGTCAATTTTATGTGTACTTTTTTAGTGTCTTTGGTAGGGGTGTTGACATATGATATGTGGTTGGAATCTGACTCAAAATCATGCAAAAGACAATGCTTGAAATATTCAATTCGATGAAATAAGTTGTATTCTACAAGTGAGAATCTTTCATACATTTATATTTTTTCCATGCATCCTAGTCATTGTAAAACATGCATAACCAACAAAAATATTTCCAATTCTTTCTAACAACTATTTGAAACCAAAATAAAGCATATTTTAACTAGCTAAGCAGAAGAATGAATAAAACAAAATGTTGAATTTTCCTTTATAAAAAAATTTTAAGAAAGAAGAAAAAACTATTTCCTAAAAAAAATTCTTTTAGGACATCGATCTTGCTAACATAATACAGTTGCAGATCATTTTTCAGTCCAACAACAGGTTTCTCATCCCTTTGAGTTTACAGACACAACTGCATGTCAAAATTTGGGTGACTAACACTTTGTAGCAAAGGCCACAGAGAGTTACTGGCTCCACTAACGCATTGTTTTTGCAGAACCAGAGCTTTATAAAGCTTTGTTTACTTTGCTAACCTACATCAGTGTCGGAAAAGAGTTCAAAATAGGGTTTTGGGGATTAGATCCAAGGTTGAATATATGAGGGAAGAATGCAACAAGGTCTTGATGGGCCAAAAATGGAATGCAGAAGTATAGGGAGGTCTTAGAAGGAGGAGGAAACTGAGAACTGTCCGGGTGAAATAGGAACTAGATGTATAGTCCCAAACGGAGTCGCCAAGCTTTCTATAGGATAAAATGCACGGTGTATGGAGAATGGAGATACCCTCAAGGGTCTTCCTGGGACCTTTGGTAGGCTGTAAGATTATTTGTAGCTGTTACAAATTTACATGCATGTCCATAAACGATAACTAACTATCAAAGAAAGGTAGATTCATTACCTCAAGCCTCCATGTATATTTGATGGAGAGCATAATGCATCTAGGTGGAAGTCCCCCTGAGCCAGCTCCAGATCAAGTCCTACACATAGAGGAGACAAGCATAATCACAACATACAACCTTGATAACTAATACCTGAATATATAAAAGACATCTAGTTACACATAACTAAGCTACTCATGCTAAAAGGTATTGGACAAACAACTAAATGAATGATATTGCCAACACCACAAAGTAGACAGTAAACCTATAGTTCTATATTAATGTCAAAAGAGTGATTACAACCATCTGTTGCATCAACCTTCCCTTACCCCTGTAGCTCCTCTCTCTCTCCCTTCTTACCAAATTCTTATGCTTAGATTTGAGACTATGCTCGACAATCAAGTTAGCTATCCTTTCAAATGATCAGACCTCTATCACCATAGCCCTTACTTTGCTTATGCAACAATTGAGTTAGGGTTGCCAAGTTCCTCCATGAGTCTCTTAAGGTAAAAGCAATGATGTTTCCATGATTTGGAGTTCTTTCCCATTTTCCTCCTTCATTAGGATTAGAAATCCCAGAAATAGGTCAAAATTTAGATGTTTCCTTGCTTTTCTAAGTAGATTTAGGAGGGAATATAGAGATATTTATGAGTCAATGTGCTCATTTGACCTTTAGATTCTCATTAGGATCCACTAACACTATCCCCAAACCAACAAGTAGAGTTAGTAGGGTCACTGATGCTCCCTTAGGCTTACAGAGAAGCTTTATAAATCATGTTGTCGGTGTTTAGCTAGCATTAGTGTGGAAACAAGGCTTGTGATCTTGGTCTTTTCTTCAGCTATCATGTCTTTCCCCTCTAAGCTGATGAGGGGGTCCTTTTTCTATATAACAATGATAGCGCATTCCTCAAATGCGGCGTTAGCGATGCTACAAACCATTCACGGTGTTGTCCATCTATAAAAGTCATATTATCTTCGGTAATCGCGCACTTCAGTGTCTGATCTAATTCCCAAGGGGTATCGCCTAGCAACATCGTGATCTCCTTGAACCCAATGATCAATTGCACCTTTGACTTCAGCTTGCTAAATTCTCTGTTCAGTGCAATTTTGATATCCACGATCCCCTTATTCAGATTGTCATTAGAATGCTTAATATACCAGGTCAACACGTGATCCTTCAGAGCACTAACCAACGTTGCTTTCTTTATATTTTCATCCATAACTCCCTGTGCTTCCCATATAGCTTTTATCACAAACCAAAACTGGTTTGGATCTTCATTTCCTACTCCCTTGAACACTGGCAAATTTATTGCGCTTTCCATATTGACTTGGGGTGGTGGCAGAGGTGGTACGGGCGAAGATGGAGGTGAAGGTGGTGAAAGTGGTGGTGATGTGGGTGGGGGTGGTATGCATGGAATCTTCTGCCTTATCAAATTGATCGCACTTCTTGGTGACACCTTCACGAGCTCTTCCTCGTCCCCTCGCAAAGGTGAAATCAAGGGGCTAGTTTCTAGTTTTGAACTACCTTCTTTTCTGTAAATTCTCCCACTTCGCATAACCCTGAACATCAATGTATTCGCATAATCCGATTTTCACACAATAGCATTTTAATCAAAGTGTTCAGAGACTTAACATACTTACCTCACAACCCTTTGAGGAAACGTCACTCTGCCTCACTATAGCTAACTTAAGTATCTACTGTGAACTCATTAATGAATCCTCCTATAATTCTATCAAGCCAGTGATCAGTAGCGTGCATGATATTACCCTTCGATGATTCCAATCTATGCACCAACTCTGGGGTCCACATAATAGGACTGTCGAGCTTGCACCTTCCTTGGCTCTCTGCTAACTTCGTGATCCACTCGTATAGCTCAGTAGGGAAAGATGCGAAGAAAATTTCATGGATCTTTGTGTACAGGTATTAGTCTAACAATTCTTCTTTTGATTGTAGATCCCTATTCTCTTGCGCCACGAACTCATGAAATCTCCTGTCCAACCAACCTTCAATTTCTTTCTTAGTTGGATTCCAATGATACGACATCAGACAACCCTATGCAGATTTTGGTCCTTGTAATGGAACCATTTGTTGGCTTATTGGGGCCTGACTCAGGTTCGGAGTTAATTATCGAAACAAATCCCTCTACTACTGGCCCTTTCAACAACAGTCTACGGAGCGTGGACTGAGGTCTCACTCGAAGCAGTATGGGCGGATGCTGGAACTAGGTTTCCACCCTTGAGATGTCTAAGGGGTTGATTTAATCCAACTGTGAATACCTTCGCGTAGGTTACTTCATGTACTTCCCTACCTTGTGGGTCCTTCGCGCCCTGGTATATTCGCCTTTACGCAGCCCTAGCTAGTGGCTATGGGGCTTTCACGCTGCTGGACAACGATCTACACTATTTCCCCAAGTCACACCGTGGCTCTTACTTATCTTCTTATAACCGTTAGTTATCTTCACATAATGAGATACTTTATATTATATTCACTTACTCAACACATTTATATAAGTTCGTGTAGTAAATAAATAGTAAACTTACAATTCATACCCAATATACTTCAATGCGTAAAATAGGAAAAGATACATAGAAATATGGTAAAAATTCTCTTTATTAATGCTTCTAATGGCTACAGACTTAACCTACCCTGCGCACTCAGCTGTAGACTACTAGGCCTCTGTGCACTTAGTTGCAGATCCTTCTCCTACTCTACAACCCAAAGACATGGCTCCACACTTTAACTTACTTCTTCATGGCTTGATTTTTTTTCTTATCTTCTTTTAACACTTAGAGCCTCACTCTACTTATACAATCACATGGTCTACGAACCATGGGTAGATCTATCAAACTGACACTACATTTACAAAATTAAGGGTGGACAACCTTATGACTCTATTACAAATTTGCTCTTCGTGCCCACAAATCACAGAGTGTTTACAATGGACTTACTCAAAACCTGGGTTTTAAGCTGCAAAACTTGCCTTGGGTGGATCCCATGCCCAACACCCACCCAGGGAAAATGTGTTTATCCGTAGATGAAAATTCCATATAACAAATTGGTGACCATACTAAGGAACAACTATCATTCTTGGTGCCTTACCCTCATCATATTACAGCCTAGTAGACTTTTCTTGATTTTATGGATCTTATTTTAGTCTTTTTGAAGTGTTTTTGGTCAAAAATTGTGCTTGAATGTCTCTGGATTTGACTCTTTGGCACTAGTGCAATGTTGGTCTTGACACAGTGCACTGTATAGTAGCCCTAGCTTAGAGATAGTGCACTACAGGGCACTGTGTCCCACTCTGTCCTATGTTAATCCCTCTTAGGCTAAAATACCCACCTTTGGCTTGATTTTTCCAAAGTTACTTTTGTTTTTGCTTGCGAAAAGATCAATGTTTCTTGTGGTTCTGAAATCAACTTGTATTTATCCTCCTAGCCCTACTTTGGACTTGATTGTGAATACTGTCATTCACAGAGGACAATGAGTAAACTGCCGTTACCCCCTGAAGCTACACCTAGCCAGCAAAAGTGGTCTTGTGTAACTGAATCCAGTACATCGCAAACTTTTGGTTCTTCATCTGAATTACCAGAGTCACCTATACTGGTAAGTACTGTGAATCTAGTTACTCCTAAAATTATTGGTACATCTGTTACTGAAATGGAACCTTTACAATTACCTGAGGACACTAAAAGTAAACTTAGTGAAATGGTAACCCAAGTTTTCCAACAAGACGTTGATTCTCAACCCAAAGTTTTTCAACAAGAAATTACTTATGAACTTGAATCTGTTCAACCAGAAGTTGATCTTTAACCTATCACAGCTCAACCAGAAGTTCCTTTTGAACCAAAAGTTGTTCAAGAAGCTCAACTTGAACCTGTTGTTCTTTTACCAGAACACTTGGATCTTGAAGTTGAACAATCAGAAGTTGTTCTCGTACCAGAAGATGATCAACTAGTTTATCCTTAAACATCTATAACTATTGAGACGTCCCCTTTACCACAGAGTCAAACACCAGAAATCTATTATGGATCTTATGGTGAAATCCTTCCACCTGGTTTGATTTCTATAGAAGAGGAATTTGAAGAAGAAACAACCAGAAATCCAACTTGTTTTGGACCCATGCTTTATCTTTATCCTCATACTCCTCATTATTGCTTCTTTTGATCCTGGTTACTTTCAGACCCCCATTGATTCATTAGGACATTTATTGGGTCATTTGACTATGGTTGGATCAGCATCCCAGAATGTACCATTTGTTACAGATGTTGTAGAATCCACTGTCACTAATTCTTCAATGTTTACTACAACACCTAAGTCACATCTGTATGGTGTTCCATCCATCCCATCGGGTTACCAATCTTTACCTGGAACCCACTCAAGTGTTTCTTCTAGTCCATGGTCTTCAGCCATGTCATCCAGAGGAATTTTACCTGGTTTTTCACTTACGGATACTCAACCATTTGATCCATCAAGTCAATATCAAGCTAGTCCATCTGGTTACCGTCCAATGTATCCACTTTACACTGGATTACCTCCACATGGAGAACAATATGCCCAATATACTTATCCTCCACTTTATGGGGGTCAACCATATAGAAATATGTCGTCGTCTTTAGGTCAGCCTAGAATGATTGTTTGTCAGTGGCAGCCAACAAAGACCATTCAACCAAGGCTTGTGTATCGATCACAACCAATGCAATCTATTTCATCCATACCTACTGTGCTTGTCGTTACAACTTTACCACAGTCACAAGCTTAGTTAATTGTATCTCAACCTTTGTAAATTGGTCCTTCAACCTCTGACCCCCAAGTTTCAAGTCTACAGACTCAGTCTTCTCAGGTCGTTTTACAACAACCGTTTGTTCCTGGAATCCAACAACCTCAGGATAGTTTACCATTTACTGGAATGACTCAGACTTATACTCATTTAATTTATTCACAACTTGGTCAAACTCACATTGGTGGGAAACAACCACTAAATCAACAACCATGTCAGCCACAATATCAAAAACAAAAATTCCAACAATACCAAACTTATCCTGGACTTTGTCAACAACAAGTTTACCCAGGTCTTGGTCAACAAGCCTATGCTAGGTTTGGACAGTCACAAATTTATCCTAGTGCCCAAAAACCACCTTATATCATATTTTCTCAACAAACTTACCCCTATCAAGGTTACCAATAGAAGATGCCTTATGCTGGTATGCAAAGGCCTATTTCCCAGGCAATTCCATCTTACCCTAGTTATTCTCAACCTGACCTAAATCGATAGTTTCTTTTTGTCGCAAAACTTGAATTACCATATTTAAATTGGCTTACCAATGATCAAATTATTTATGCACCTTGGTGGCCAGTGATTCCTCATAAATTACCTTCTTATATTCCAAAGCTCAATGGAAACCCTAGAGAAGACCCATCTAGCCATGTTATGACTTTTCATTTATGGTGTTCATCCAACTCCTTGAACGATGATTCAATTAGACTATATCTTTTCCAGTGAACGCTTACTGGTTCGACTGAAAAGTGGTATATTGAATTACCACAAGCTTCATTTGATAACTTTACATCCTTAGCCACCATGTTTTTAACCCACTTCCAGTTACCCATCAGATATGAAACTGGAACGAAAATATTGACCATCTATAAATAGCGTACTGCTACTCACATTTCTAATCATATTCATGAGTGGCATTGTCATCATCGAATGGTCAAAACTTATGTTCCTAATCAACTTTTAGTTGAGTGGTCTATCAAATCCTTGTTGCCATCTATCACCATGGATGTGGCTAAAGGAGGAGTTTTTACTGAAGAGCAAGTAATTGCTCATGTCCAATGCTTAGACTTGATTTACACCCAGTCTGGCACGCTCTATGACAAAATTCCAAATGCACCCAGGCTAGGTTTTACTATTCCAACACCTCAATCTAGTAAGGACTCAGTCGGGTACTTTACACGAGAAGATTCCCAACCTACCTAGTCAAAATCAGATTGATGCCGCTCCTTCGGGATCTCATGCCACTGATGGTATGATTGGCACGGTGAATACTAAAAGTAAGAAGAAATCTTCTAAGAATTCTTCTCCGATAATAACTTTGCTAGATTCCCCGACAGGAGAGTCTTCCCTGGAACTTTCCGCTGATATTCACGTTGTAGAATCTTCTACAGCCAAACCTAAAAATGGTGGTAAAAAGAAAGGGAAGAAGAAGAAAGATAAAGAGAAAAATCCAAAGGAGAAACCTGAAAAAGCGCAACCCTCTGAAGAAAAATGCAAACCTCATTATCCGTGTCTCATTTGTGATGAAGACCATTATACGAGAGACTGCCCTCATCGGGCGGAGGTTGTAAAAATCGTCAAAGGTTCCCAAATTCCTGCTGTCTTGAAGGATCTTTTTCCCGCTCAAGATAGTAAGATGATCGGTTCATCTTGTAGTGCCAACGAAGAACCCATCTTGATGATGTCTCATGTAAGGATTGCGACTCGATCGCAAGATTATGGTAGTAAAAGTCCTGTTGATGGAAAAGAAGTAGAATCTTCTCAGTCCAATCCATCAACCTCAGCTCCCGGTTTCGATCCGCTACAGATCAAGAAACCTAAACCGGACTTAGTAATCAAACCGCCCACTAAGGGTGTACTTCGGAGGTCTGCTTTCAATCCACATGCGAAAGCAGCTCAGAATTACAACATTGTTGAGGATTTAGCTGTTTCACCCTCGGCAATGTTGGCTCTGGAAGTGCTGCAATCATGTCCAGCACAGCGCAAATTACTTCTTTCGGCTATAGGAGCTGTTGATATTTAGGACCCGAACCTAATAATCTTTGATCTAGAAAATAGTGCACCGCGTCTCCCCCATCAAATGGCTGTCCAAATTCCAGTGATAGTCAAAAACATACCTGTTCATAGGACTGTGATTGATTAGGGAGCTTCCACGTGCATTATGTCGATACAGTGTTGGAGATCACTTGGATCTCCTTCACTCAACCAATCCCCGACAATTCTTAAGGCCTTTGATGGCTGTGGGTTCCATCCATTCGGAATTTTATAGGATCTACCAATAGGGGTTGAAGGCAAAATTGTTAATCTAGATGTGGAGGTGGTTGATGCCCCTCTAGATTACAACCTTCTCTTGGGTCGTAGTTGGTCTTACGCTATGACAACTGTTGTCTCATCAGTCTTTCGGCTCATCAAGTTTACTCATAATGGAAAGATCGTAACTATAGACCAGTTGTCATACTTTTCATTCGACCCAGCCTCTGCTGAGAGTATTCAGCATGTTGGTAAAGCGACGATCCCTTATAGGGATGTTGGTGTAGGGTTAGTTAAAGATTCTGGTTTACTGGGCACTTTTCCTTTCCCTCCTATCAACGCATCGTCTTCTACTGCATCAATTCATATGATTTCATCAGGAACTATTGTTAATGATGATCCTTGGATCATTCCTTCTGAAACTGAGTTAGACTCATTTGGTACTCTTATGCCTTTGAGTCCGTATGAATTTGCATATCAGACTGTGCAGTCACTTTCCAACCCAATATCAACCCAAATCGACTTAATGAACGAAGTCCATGAAGACTCATTTTCAACATCAACCTCAGAACTAGAACCGTTTTCCGAACTTGTTCAGTCAGATGAGAAAATTTGCGAAATCCTATGTGTTGATCAGTTACCATGGGAAGATCTACATCACAGATCTTCGTTCTTACCCGAGAGCGATCGTTTTGAAAACGATTTTTCATCCATCTTTACAACTGAATATGTTAAGGACGCTTAGAATCCAATGAAACATCCTGACTCTGAGTTAAATTTGGGAAATATTTCTACAGCCATTCCCCTTGACATTTCAGTTAAACCTGGAATAATTGAAAATGTTCATATAGGTGCCTCTTGTACCGACGACGAAATTAAAACATACAAGGCCCTATTTCAAGAATTCCGCGACGTGTTTTCCTAGTCCTATGAGGAAATGCCAGGAATCGATCCAGCAATCGTAATTCATGAAATTAACACCTACCCGGAAGCTAAACCCGTTCGGCAACGTTTACGTCAAATACACCCGAGAAAAGCTGTTGCGGTTAAAGCAGAAGTTGAAAAACTGTTGAAAGCAGGTTTCATTTATCCGATCTCGCTAACGGATTGGGTATCGAATATTGTTCCCGTGAATAAAAAGCAAGGGACAATAAGAATCTGTATCGACTATAGGGATATTAATCGAGCATTTCCAAAAGACAATTATCCTACACCCTATATCGATCAAATTATTGATGATTGTGCCGGCAGTGAAATTTTCTCCTTTATGGATGGTTTTTCGGGCTATAATCAAATCAATATTCTGCCTGCCAATCAATCAAAAACGACATTCATTTGTCCTTGGGGAACATTTGCTTATTGCAAATTACCTTTTGGCCTTAAGAACGCCGACGCAACTTTTCAGAGGGCTATGTCTTACGCGTTTCATGATATAAAACACATTGTGCAACCTTATCTCGATGATTTGCCTGCTCATTCTTTACATCGAGCTAATCACCTCGTCCATTTATGAGCAATCTTCATGAGGTGTAGGCATTATCGAATTCAGTTGAATCCCCACAAGTGCGTGTTTTGCATCGAAACGGGTCGGTTACTGGGATTTGTGGTTTCAAAAGCTGGCATTCGTGTCGATCCTTCGAAGGTCGAAGCTATAATCAAATTGCCTCCTCCTTCGAGTCTTTGCCAACTCAAAAGTTTGCAAGGGAAAGCAAACTTTTTACGTCGATTTATTCCTAACTACGCCAAGATTACAAAGGGTTTTACCCTGTTGTTGAAACAAAGTGCTTCATTATTTTGGGATGAGGTAGCTCAGAAATCTTTTGATGCGTTAAAACATGCATTGACCCATGCACCGCTGTTGCATCCTCCCAACTACAATCAGGATTACCACTTATATCTCGCCACTTCCTATTCCACTATTGGGATGGTGTTAGTTCAAGAGGATGAATTCGGAATGGAACATGTGGTATATTATCTTAGTCGCACGTTGAATCCCACTGAGTTGAAATATTCACATGTGGAGAAATTGGACCAAACAATTGCTGGGGGGGCAGGTACTCCAAATGGATTGTCATCTTGTAGGAGTTTGATTTGGAATTTGAAAAATCCAAGTCAAAGAAATCCTTGGTCTTTGCGGAACTTATGTGTGACTTTCCCCGTGTTGATTCAGAGACTGTGGCGGAGGAGCCCATTGCGGACAAATCCTTGTTTCTGATTAGCACTTTAGATCCGTGGTATGGAGATATCATCACTTATCTCCAAACCCAAACCTTTTGGCCCGATCTTTCACGATCTGACCGTCGAAAAGTTTGATTCCAATCCCAACAATACAAAATTATTGGAGATACTCTTTATCGCCTGGGGGTAGACTCTATTTTTCGACGCTGTCTCACTCATGAGGAAGCCGAGAGGGTTTTAAATGACTGTCACTCTGGAGCGTGTGGCGGTCATGTGTCTGGGTATGCCACTGCCCAAAAGATATTGCGCGCTGGCTATTTCTGGCCGTCTTTGTTTAAAGACTCTATTAGTGTGGTCCGAAAATGTCACAATTGTCAAATTTTTGATCGAAAGATGCGCGCTCCAGCTACTCCTCTTCACCCTATAATTGTTGTTGGTCCTTTTTCGAAATGGGGTATCGATTATATTACATGTAACCCTCACTCGACCGGGGGGCATGCGTACATTATCCTTGCGGTAGATTATTTTACTAAGTGGGCTGAGGCGATGCCTACATTTGAGGCAG
>APFE030461470.1:16877-37113 GCA_000404065.3 Pinus taeda | reverse complement strand
AAAGTAGACGAGACTTCTTGTTGGACCCTGGAAGGAGCTTGTACAGCGTCAAGGCAAAGGTTGTAAGGTTCTTTTCCTTTGAATTAATACAATCAAGCTCATTTTCTCAACAAGTATCTTATGCTATTTGTTTCATGGACTCCTTGACTTTCATGTTAAATATGTTTTATAATATTGGATATTCAGGTGCCATTTAATCGTTTGCCTTGTTTGTGCTTGCAGGTTTGCGACAAAGGAACTTACTTGGATCAAAGAAGCGAAGGCATCTCCGAAATTGCGTTGGACATGAGGTAGGCCTTAAAATAAACTTGTTTCCCATTACTTATAAAGCGCATTTAGAGAAAGATAGTGTTTGGTTGGTTTGTTTGTCATTAGGTCTTCATTAGATTCTAGGAAGGTCTATCTTGTCCACAAGATCGACTGATTCCGTGTGACACCCTAACTTAGCCTCTAACTTTCAACCCTCCTTCGGCAACACCCCTTCAAAAACAGGTTGACAACTATGCTTTCACGAGTCAATCGTCCTAATTGGCTTCTCATTTACAACACCATCACGTAACTTATACCGATATTGGACTTAGTAAACACATCATCCCACCCAACTAAAAGATGTGATAATTTAAAACAGATAAACCAAAGGCATATCATGGATGAAACACTTGAACCACATGCATCCTTGGTTCCATTGTAAACAACGAGAGGAAGCTGAATGAGATCTTCGATTATTGTGTGAGAAGGATGTAGGAAGGTTCCAATATTGAGTGACAAATGCAAACTTTCCCTCGATCATTATTTATTGGAGTCATCTACCGAGGCGGAGGAATTTCCCAGACGGCCAAAAGTGACTAGAATCTAGGCAAAAAAAACAAGAAAACTTGTAGAGGCAATGTTTGAATCGTGTTTTTGATGGTGGAAATGGATTCAGCACCATCAAAAATGCCTAGGACACCTAAAATTTTGAAGTTTAACAACTATAACTTGGATTTGCAAAAATCCTTGCCAGATTTTCTGTAAATATGACTGGAATTTCCATAACTTTATGAGCAACTCCTCCACCTCGTTAGACTATGGCTTATTTATTCAGTCATGCACCTTATGACATGTACTAAAAGGAGAACTCATGGATTTTGATCAGTACTTGCGTGTGGGTCTCACACTATTGAAGTTTCGACACTCTTTGACTCGTTCTGCACCTGCCCTTCGAATCTTTCAGCCCCATACAACCATCTTTATCACCACCCTTCCAACATTATTTTGTGCATTTTGATAGCTGTGATTCACGTTGAAAATGAGCCTCTTCAAACAGATACACTACTACATTTGCCACTCTAAAAACCTACAGTCACTCCAATTCTCCCCACACTGTCTACCCACATTCAATTCCAATTCCATACCCTTCTCATACCTTTTACAGGAAGTCTTTCCACATCCAATTCCAATTCGATACCCTTCTCATACCTTTCTACTTTCCTAGGTAGCAGCGAATTGATTTCGTTAATTTAAGAAATCAAAACCAGAATTGGATTTAACGTATCATAAACTAGCTAGAATATATCACATTTGGTGCTTAAATAAAGTCATCTCCATTCCTTTTGTTTAATCCGTGATGTTTAATTTTGGTTTCTATTTGTTCCAAGGTTGTGATGGGTCAATACTATTTGATGAAAAAATTTGTTGGAAAGGCAGAGGAGACAAAACAAAATAAACACATAAAACATGAGCTGTTGCTCTTCTATTGATCACACAAAACATGATAATTACAATGAACCTGGTGAAGGGTATTTAAACCTTTTCCAACAAGCTAACTACATAAAATATCTTGACATGCAACCACATGTAATCACACACTCAAAGTCGTGTATCATTTAACTCACTTGTCTCAACACTCAAACACTCAACCACTCAGTCACTCAGTTAACTGACTCTCTATGTTTAGCCAACTCCACATGCGGGAGTAATTACTATTTCTAAAACTCCCCTTTAATTACAACCACATGACTCAACATGACTTCACTATCACATAAACATACTTGTTGGTCTCCTTCTCAGCTAGGCTTACAATGACTCAAGAATTTTACAATTTTGCATTTTCTTTTTCTCTGTTTCCAAATTCTATATCCTTGAAATTGCTTCATTTTTTGTTGAACTTTCTTATTGTAGGCTTTATTCACTTGTGGCGGCAACATATTTTCTTTGACTTGTTTTGAATTTGTGTTGAAACATGATTTGTCTACTACATCTTCTTCTTCAAACATTCGTTCAACCATGCATTGTTGCCATAACGTTGCATCTTCAAACTGTATTCTTTGCTCTGCTTCTTGCGCTTCATATTCCTTAGTCTTTTTCTACCATATTTCTTAATAGCAGAATCTTATCTCTTCTTGACTCCATTGCTGAAAAATGGTTTCAATGCATTCATCTTTGTCTTCAGAAACATCCATATCATTCTTTTCACTTTCATCATCAGGTACTGCTGCCTTTCTTCTATAATCTACATCAAATTTATTAACAACCTTGCTTTCAACTTCTGTCTCGATTCTATTCTAAGCACCTGCATATTAAAAAACAATGTTGAAAACATCTTTCATATGACTCTCTTCAATGAGAGCCTCCTGCTCTACATCTGCCTTCTTTTTAACTGCATGGAGGTTGTCTTCCACTGTTATGTTGTAAGTGGATATTCTCATAAAAAACTCTTCAATCACTTTATCTTGTCCTTGATCATCAACTATTGCTATATGACATACTACTTCATGAACAGTTCCAACTGCTTCATATCTTGTTGCTATAGTGACAACTTCAACCTTCAACGTTTCATCAAACATTGCGCTTAACATATTTCCACAATCAATACCTGTTTCAAAAAATAAACCACACATATCAACATGATGTTCATCCACACTATGGTGGGATATCCGAGCATGCATGTGCTCATTGTCAATTTCATTGACAATTTCAACTTCACCAAATACATCAGCTACGGCTAGATTCACCAATTCACATATAACTTTGTAGTCACCATCCACATGTGTCTCATCACAATGGGATTCACCATCAACTGCGTCATCCACATTACAGTGGAGTCCTTGAGCATTTATTTTCTCTTGCTCTATTTCGCACACAGAGGCTTCAACTTCTCTCTGCAATCTTTGCTGCATCTTCTTCATCCATATGCATGCTTTCATAATGGGTTTCAATTTTATGGTCTTAACAACCATTATCCACTTTTGAGTGGGGTTCTCCAAGCTCTGTTTTCCTTTTAGAGTCTTTCTCATCAACTCTAAGATCTGCGTTTGACTTATTTTCTTGTGACATACCCTGATGTTGCATGTCACTCCCCCTTGCACCAAAATCTGCTTCCAAGAATTTCCATGCTTCCTTGGAAGTTGTAGCTTGCGCTACCTTGCACAAACACTTCTCATCCAATGCATGTTTTATAAAATTCAATGCTAAAGCATCACATACTTCATCATATGGGTTATTAAACTCGTACTCAATTAACTCTTTAGCTCGAATAAAAGTTAACATCCTGGTAACCCAATGATAAAAATATTTACCTGTAAATATAGGAGGTGGTAGCAGATCAAAGCTACACCAATCACCATTGATTTCTTCTTTGTCTTCTACTAGACTTCTTAGTTCCTTGATTGCGGCCTGAATCTCTCTAACTATGACAATGATCTTTGCCTCTTCTTTTCGATTTCTTTTTTTAATATACTTCAATTGTGCTTTGCGACCCATAACTAAGTCTTTCATCTGCCTTATAGTTTCTTTCCTAATTGCATGAGGCTATCTCCCATATCGCTCCCAAAAGAAATTATAATTTTCAATATGCCTCTGGGTAAAGCACAATCTTCACCCAAAACACTATCATACTTGACAAAAAACCAAATAATTTTATAAATAGATAGACTTAACGAAACCCCAAATTCTTTTTCCAATAAAAATTCTCAAAACCACAAAAACAATCTCTACTCAAACAAAACCTTTAGCACTTTGTATCTTTCTTTTTAATATATGAAAAAAAACTGTCTGCAAAATTACCCACGGAGTTTAAGACCTCAGTACCATTTACCCAAGAATAAATCCTTTGGCGTGCTTTGTTCAAATCATTTCAAAAGAGGCCCCTTTAAAAAAACTACAACACCTTTTAAACAAAATCTTTGGAGCCCCTTTTCAATACATAAAAAAAAACTTTTGAACTAGCCCACGTATTTCTCCTTACCCACGTGTTTATTTAACCTTGCCAAGGTGCTCTTTCTTTGTTGATTTCTCGACGGCCAATTAAAATTTTGACTCTTCACGCCAAGTTTTCAATTGGTGACCCGGTTAGTTTTCTCTTTGGTCACTGGACTTTTCTTACAACTCGATGCTGGTAGCGGTTTTGCGCTTTCACTTGCACGGCGACTCTCCACCGTGATTTATGGCTCACGTACTACGGCGGAGATTTTTTATCTCTTATAGAGTGGGGTTTTACAAATTTTTATTGTAGATTCTATATCTTGATCTATCAATTTGTTGGAAAGGTAGAGGAAACAAAACACAATTCACACATAAAACATGAGCTGCTACTCTTCTATTGATCAACAAAACATGATAATTACAATGAACCACCTAAAAGGTATTTAAACCTTTTCCAACAGAGCTAACTGTCTAAAATATCTTGACATGCAATCACACACTCAATGTCATCTATCACTTAACTCAACACTCAACCACTAAGTCAACTGAATCTCTATGTTTAGCCAACTCCACATACTAAGTAATTATTATTTCTAACCAACTCAACCTTTACTAGAGGAAAGACAACAGGCCCAAATACTAATTATCTGAGAGGATTCGACGCAATATACACCATCAAAACTCAAGTTCAGGAGGCAGACAACAGTGATGCGGTGTGCTGTGCCGACATTCTCGACTTGTAGCTTGCGATTCAGTCGTTCAAGTATTAATTCCTCCTGTCTCAAATCTCCATTTGTTTACATAATCGGCTTTGGAGTAATTGGAATTAAATAACATTGCTCACTATGTGTCAGTGCAATTTGGTAGCTGGGAGGTCCATCATGGACAGTACTTCTAGGAAGGCGAGACTTGACGACTGCCAGTTTAAGCGCCACAAACAACAACATTCTGTCTCCCGCTCCGAATCTAAGCGCCATAATCTCATATTTTACAGACCATGGTCTTTCCACCAAGGACCTCATTGCACTCTCGGGTATGCTATTACTCCTCCCACATATCCCTTGCCATCAAATGATTAATTCTGCGGTGTCATATTACACTATTTTCAAATTTAATAATAATTATCTTCGGGTAATACTCTTTACATTATAGGCGCTCATACCATTGGCCAGGCGCGGTGCACTACATTCAGGGCTCGCGTTTACAACGAATCCAACATTGGCACTGCCTTCGCCACTTTGGTGAAGGCTAATTGCCCAAGCGCTGGTGGCAATAACACCTTCTCGCCATTAGATCTGGCCACGCCTACCACATTTGACAACAAGTATCACACTGATCTGAGAAGCCAAAAGGGACTTTTGCACTCCGATCCGCAACTGTTTAGCGAAGGGTCTACAAATTCCAAAGTCACTACCTACAATTCTAACCAAAACACCTTCTTTAGGGACTTTGCAGCTGCTATGGTGAAGATGGGGAATCCAGCGGACAAATACGCAAGAACTACAGGAAGGCCAATTAAGCTTTAGAAACATTTTTTTTTCTTGGTTGTAACGAATTGATTGCCAATCAGCTATCGAAATAAACCAATAAACTAAATGGTGGTGAAATTTTTTGGAATTTAATTCCAACTGCAAGACAAAATAGCTAGACAGAAATCTGATCTTCTGCAGATATTCCAGATTGTTAGGTGCCGCAAAGTCACTCTTGATATTTTGCACATTGATGAGCATTAAATTCACAGAATTTAATTCCCTTGCAACCGCTGACTTGTTTTCTTGAGAAAGGCATCACCGCTTGCTACATTCAATACGCAGATAAGCGTTAGAAGATATTTTGATTATTTTACTGTTTAAACTCAGCTATGTTTTTTCCTATAAATGTAATGAACAACAGTTCTGTTTTTCAAGAGAGAAGGTTAGAAGAACAAGAGTGAGTCTCTTCTGTAAACGCATAGCAGTTCTGAACCTGTAATTTTATGAGATAGTGAAAATTGGTTTCTGGAACTGAAGTGTTGCTATTGTTATCCTTCTGTCAAGAGGAAGACAAATTTGTATCAGCTTGTTTACTGTTTATGAATACAAGTTAATTCTACGTTGCTGTTACACCAGTTTCGCATTGTTGTAACACCTAATTCCGCAAACGTTTTTTTATTATTTCTTCTATGCAATTATCAGTTTTGTTTTTGAATTATCAGAAATTCTAACAGCGTTGCTGCAACACCAAACTATGTTGCTGCAACACCAAACTGCTTTGCTGAAACACCGTTTCCAGCAAGCGATTTTCTATTTTCTGAATTAAAAACAGAGTGTTAAAAACACAACATTTTTTTTTTTTTTTGTCTGTTATGGAATTTACAGAAAAATCTAACATGGTATCAGAGCTGGTCTAGGCACTCAGTGAGTCAAAAACAGAGTTTGTTTTTCACTGTAGGAGCTATAAGAAGCTTATTGAACATATTTTTTCCAGCAGAGAAAGTTTTTTCTTGTTTTTAATCTTACAGTCAGTATCTCTTCTTTACCTATACAGAGTTAAGATGGCAGATGCTGGAACAGGTTTGACAAATTTCCAACTGCCACAGCTTAATGGGAAAAATCACAGTTATTGGTCCATAAAAATGAAAGCATTGTTTGCTTCTCAAGGAATATGGGAGCTGGTTGAAACTGGCTATGCTGAACCTGCAGATGCAACATCATTGGCTGTTTTGACAGTAGCAGAAAGAGACCAGTTGAAGAGTGATAGGAAGAAGGATGCCAAAGCCCTCTTTTCCCTCTTCCAATCAGTACATGAAAGTGTTTTTCCACGGATTGCAGCAGCGACAAAATCCAAAGAGGCATGGGATATTCTTAAAACTGCTTATCAAGGCACGGAGAAGGTGAAGACTGCAAAGTTGCAGATGTTGAGGAGAGACTTTGAAACACTCATCATGAAGGAATCTGATACAATAGATTCATTCTTCACTCAGGTTATTGGTTTAATAAACTTGATAAGATCTCATGGTGAAATTCTTGAAGAAAGAAGGATAGTAGAGAAGATCTTGAGATGTTTACTCTCAAGGTTTGAAGTTGTTGTGGTAGTAATAGAAGAAATAAAAGATCTCTCACAGTTCACGGTAGATGAACTAAGTGCTTCTCTTATGTCTCATGAACACAGACTGAGTAGAGGAACATATTCCACTTTTGAGCAAGCATTCAAGACTCAGATGTCTTTCAGCCAAAGAAAAGGTCGAGGTAGAGTAAATAACAGAGGTCGTGGAAGAAGCCAGAATAGAGGCAGATATTATCCTGCAAGCACAAGCGGAAGGAGCTGCAATCAGAACCAAGATGAAGGTTCAAGCAAACAGCAAGCTCATGGACAAAGGTATGACAAAACCCAAGTCCAATGTCATTATTGTAAGAAATATGGGCACTATGCCAATGAATGTAGGAAAAAACAAAATGACAAGAATAGTAGGCAGAATGCTAATTTTGCAAATGAAGAAAATAAGAATCCAAATAATGTGCTGTTAACATGTAACATTGCACAAGACAAACAAGAAGATTTTTGGTTCTTAGACTTAGGTTGTAGTAATCACATGACTGGCAATATTGAGATGTTTGCCAATCTGGATGGAGATGTGAAATCTGAGGTAACAACAGGGACTGATAGTAAGATATCTGTCAAGGGTAAGGGCAGAGTCAGTATCCGAGCACGAAATGGAGAACAGATGATTGTGCCAGAGGTATACTATGTACCTAGTCTAAAATGTAATCTTTTGAGCATTGGACAGATCATTGACAAATGTTACAACGTGTTCTTCAAAGATGATATGTGTACAATCAGAGACCAGCAATAGAATGTTTCCTCTCAAACTCAGGGCAGATTTGAAGGAAGGAAGAACTATTGCAGCTGTAACACAAGAAGTCTTTCAGGAACAAGTGAAAGATGAAAATTGGTTGTGGCACTTGAGATTTGGACATCTCAATTTCGAAGGCTTGAATCTGTTGCACAGAAAGGGAATGGTAAAGGGATTGCCGTTGATTGAAAAACCGGACAGCCTTTGTGAAGGTTGCATCTTGGGCAAGCAACACAAAGAAAGCTTTCTAGCAGGAAAGAGTATAAGGGCAAAAGAACCCTTGGAAATTGTTCACTCTGATGTGTGTGGACCGATGCAAATACCATCATTTGCTGGAAATAGATATGTTTTAACTTTCATTGATGATTACACCAGAAAGACATGGGTGTATATGCTGAAACAGAAAAGTGAAGTGTTTGAGAAATTCCGCCACTTCAAAACTCTTGTTGAGAAGTAGTGTGGGAATTATATCAAAGTGCTCAGAACAGATAGAGGAGGAGAATACATCTCCCAAGACTTTCTGTGTTTTTGCAGAGAAAATGGCATACAAAAGCAGTTCACCGTAAGGTATACACCTCAGCAAAACGGTGTTGCCGAAACAAAGAATAGGACCATTCTTGACATGGTTAGAAGTATGGTGAAGGCAAAACACTTGCCGCATGAGTATTGGGCAGAAGCTGTCACTTGCACAGTTTACATCTTGAATAGATGCCCAACTAAACTTGTCATGAACAAAATACCAGAAGAAGCATGGAGTGGTCAAAAGCAAACTGTCACTCACATGAGAGTATTCGGTTGTGTAGCTTATGCATATGTACCGGATTAGCTAAGGAAAAAGCTTGATAGTAAGGGGGAGAAGTGTGTTTTATTGGCTTTTGTGATGAGTCAAAAGCATACAAAATCTATAATCCATCCACTAAGAAATTAATAGTAAGCAGGGATGTGCAGTTCATTGAAGATGAAGCTTGGGATGGAAGCTTAGAAAAAACAGTGAATGTGAAGACAATTGTGTCTCATGAAGAAGAAGAGGAAGGGACAACAGCAAATAATCCTTCCTTGGTGGCTCCTCCTCCACCACAGCAAATTCAGCAAACCACACCACAGGCTGGAATTCGAACAACCTTAAGAAGTCAAGGAAGTGCTTCTCCAAGCACACCACAGGGATCGGAAATACCCTTCGGATGGAACTCCAAGCACACCAAGAAGACCAACATTCAGAAATCTGAATGAGATTTATGAACAAGGAGAGGTAAGTAACAATATCGGTCTGAATTCATTATTCACTTTGTATTGTCATGTTGATGACCCAATTAATTTTGAAGATGCTGTAAATGAAGATAAATGGATTGAAGTAATGAATGAAGAAATTGGTGCAATTGAAAAGAGTAAAACATGGGAGCTAGTGGACCTCCCTGAAGGCAAAGATGCCATTGGAGTTAAGTGGGTCTATAAGACCAAAAGCAATGCTGAAGGAAAGATTGACAGGCACAAAGCAAGACTTGTTGTGAAAGGCTACAAGCAACAACAAGGCAGAGACTATGATGAAACCTTTGCCCCAGTAGCAAGGATGGAAACAGTCAGGACAGTGTTGTCTATTGCAGCACAACACAAATGATTTATCAGATGGATGTTAAATCTGCATTCCTGAATGGAGTGTTAAAAGAAGAGGTTTATGTTGAACAACCTCCAAGTTATGAAGTTGATGGCCAAGAGCATAAGGTTTGCAAACTAAAGAAGGCTCTTTATGGGCTGAAGCAAGCTCCAAGAGCATGGTACAACAGAATAGATGCTTATCTAATTGAGAATGGGTTTGATAAGTGTGATGGTGAACCCACACTCTACATAAAGGAGAATGACGGTAAGATTATTATTGTTGTTTTATATGTCGATGATTTGATTTTTACTAGCAATGATGCTTCTCTCATTGTTGATTTTAAAGCAGTCATGAAAAATGAATTTGAAATGACTGACTTGGGTTTCTTAAGATATTTTCTTGGAATTGAAGTAGACCAAAGTGAAAATGGTGTTTTCATTTCTCAAGATAAATATGTAGAAGCAGTGTTGAAGAGATGTAACATACATAACAGCAAGGCAGTTGTGACTCCAACTATAGTGGGGTTGAAATTGACCAAAGAAGACAGTAGCAAGGATTTTGATCCAAAATTGTACAAGAGCATAGTTGCCAGCCTTATGTACTTGACTGCAACTAGGCTAGACATTATGCACAATGTGAGTTTAATCTCTAGATTTATGGAAAGACCGAAAGAGACTCATTCCCAAGCAGCCAAGAGGATTTTAAGGTATGTGAATGGAACAAAGGGGTTTGGTATTTTATACTCCTCTTCTGAAAGTTTCATGTTGACAGGTTACACGGACAGTGATTGGGCTGGAAGTGTTGATGATAGGAAAAGCACATCAGGATATGTGTTTCATATGGGATCGGGAGCCATCTCATGGGCTTCCAAGAAGCAACCAGTTGTGTCTTTATCAGCAGCAGAGGCAGAGTATGTGGCAGCAACAGAAGAAAGCATGCCAAGCAGTGTGGCTGAGAAGAATTCTTAGAGATTTGTGTCATGAACAAGAAAATGGCACAACCATTTACTGTGACAATAGCTCAGCAATAGCATTGTCTAAAAACTCTGTTTTTCATAAAAGAACAAAGCACATAGATACCAAATTTCACTTCATATGTGAATTGGTTAACAATGGTGAGATTGTTTTGCAGCACTGCTGAACAGAGGATCAGCTAGCTGATATCTTGACAAAACCATTAGCAAAGAAAAGTTTTGATCATTTCAGGAAATGCCTCGGTATGCAGCAGTTGAAATTAAGGGGGAGTGTTGGAATTTAATTCCAACTGCAACACAAAATAGCTGGACATAAATCTGATCTTCTGCAGATATTCCAGATTGTTCGATGCCGCAAAGTCACTCTTGATATTTTGCACATTGATGAGCATTAAATTCACAGAATTTAATTCCCCTGCAACTTCCGACTTGTTTTCTTGAGAAAGACATCACCGCTTGTTGCATTCAATATGCAGATAAGCGTTAGAAGATATTTTGATTATTTTACTGTTTAAACTCAGCTATGTTTTTTCCTATAAATGTAATGAACAGCAGTTCTGTTTTTCAAGAGAGAAGGTTAGAAGAACAAGAGTGAGTCTCTTCTGTAAACGCACCGCAGTGCTGAACCTGTAATTTTCTGAGATAGTGAAAATTGGTTTCTGGAACTGAAGTGTTCCTGTTGTTATCGTTCTGTCAAGAGGAAGATGAATTTGTATCAATTTGTTTACTGTTCATGAATACAAGTTAATTCTGCATTGCTGTTACACCAGTTTCGCGTTGCTGTAACACCGAATTCCGCAAACGTTTTTTTATTATTTCCGCTATGCAATTATCAGTTTTGTTTTTGAATTATCAGAAATTCTAACAGCGTTGCTGCGAAACCAAACTACGTTGCTGCAACACCAAACTGCTTTGCTGAAACACTGTTTCCAGCAAGCGATTTTTTGTTTTCTGAATTAAAAACAAAGTGTTAAAAACAGAGCATTTTTTTTTTTTTTTTTCTTTTCTTTTCTGTCTGTTATGGAATTTACAGAAAATTCTAACAAAATTATGCTTAAACTAAATGTAATCTGCGATGTTGAAGTGAGATGTACATTCATATTAGGTTTCGAAAACTATTGGAAAAATCGTATCAAATATGCAGCAGGCTGAAGATTGTTTTATTTGTTGTGTAACTGCTTTGATAATATTTTTATTTTATTTTATTATAAAAATTTGTTCTAATAAGTCTTATAAAATAAAATGTTTCATAAGTTAAAATTAAAAACACATTTTAACTATATATAAAGGTTTACATTAAACAAAAATATTTGAGAAAATTCGAGTTAAAAAATTCCAAAATTATATATGATTTGGGTGCATAAAGATTTGATTTTATGATCAGATATATTTTATTTCGTTAATCTCCATATGTGTCCATGACAAAAAAACCTTAAGTTTCACCATAATCAACAATTTCAAATTTCCCCAACTTTGTGGAGTGAGGATGGTAATTGTGTATACTGCCCAATAATTAAATACTTATGCATCTATTTTGCATTTTGCACACAATTTTGCATTTTTCAGCTAACAAATCATAATAGCATGGTCTAAAGAGCCTATAAATTAGCTCATAAAATAATGTAAAATTTCAGTAAGATTATTATAAAATTTTGCAAATTTTTTTGAAAATCTAGGTTAGAGTTGTTAAACTTCAAGATTTTGGGTGCTCATGGGTTCTTAATAGTGTTAAATCTATTTTCACAATTAAAAAACAATTCAAACACTCCAACATTTTGATTTTTTGAAAAAAAGATTACCCTATTACGGCCAGAAATATACCATCCATGATAATTCTGTGTGCAGCCCAATAATTAAGTACTTTTACATCTACTTTATGCTCTCCATTGAACTGGAGTTTAATGGTTCCACTTAAGTTGATTTTCCTCAAGCTTATGTAGATCGCTGATTCTTCAAATATTCGGACGTGGGCGCAACCCAGGTCCCTTTGATTGCCAAACATTCTAAGAATCAACAATCGACATAAAAATGCCCTTAATTTACCCTTTTGATGAATTTACTGAATCTTCATTAATTAAGTTGCAAGACCTTTCAAAAGCGCAGATCACGATTACATTGAGCTAGGTATGTCAACAATAAAATCAGTCGTGTAATGAATACAAAATTGGATAAAAAGTAACAAAATTTTCTCCTCGTTCAACATAATTTTGACTCTATTTTTGTCAAATTTGGTGATGGATTGTTGTGTTATCAATGTGGAACCGTGTTGATATCAAGTGTCGAGCACCACATTATAATTTATTATAATTTAATTCTGCAATGAGAGCTTTTTCTCTTCTTTCTTCCTTCTTTGTTTCTGTCACTCCCACTTCTTCTACCGCTTCGAAAATGTTTTTTTCCACTTGGATTTCAGACCTAAGTGGGATTCTCTCACCAAATAAAAATTTATCAATTAGATGTTTTTCATCATATTCAACCATTCGTCATGAGCTAACTAGTCTTCAACAAACTTAAAATTGAAAAACTGAATTGTTGGATTCACCATAACACTGGTTGCTCCAATGACAGTTTCATTGTCATGAACAAGTTTTGTTGTTGGATTCACTTTATTTTCATCCACTTGTGGATGCGCACAATGGGATTCAAGAGCATCTGTGTGCTTTTTCTGTGTTCTCGTAATAAACTATCACCATTGTCATCCACTTTGAAGTAAAATTCACCAAACACATTTTTTTGCAGATCAACTACTATAGATCCACCTACATCTTCAACTCGAATACTTTCCCTTACACCACAACTCCTCTCAATTGTATCCCAAACTTCTTTGGCCAACTTTCCATCTACAAGGAGGGGTAGAATGTTGTCATCTCAAGATTTTTTTTATGCATTTCAATGCAAAGGCGTTCTTTTGCCTCTTGGCCTCCAGTTCTTTCAAATAAGCCTCAAATAACTTTTGTTGTTGCTTTGACTTTCTCAACCTTTTGGATTTTCTCATTT
Source organism: Pinus taeda (assembly GCA_000404065.3). Classification (NCBI taxonomy): domain Eukaryota; kingdom Viridiplantae; phylum Streptophyta; class Pinopsida; order Pinales; family Pinaceae; genus Pinus; species Pinus taeda. The sequence goes on along the minus strand of APFE030461470.1, from coordinate 23,535 downwards.
GTTGAGCATTGACTAACTATTGCTCAACAAAGAAATCAAATTACAAACATAATGGCTCCTTATATTTGTGCCTCCACAATGAGTTCTTTGTTCCTTAGCTTCCACAAAATAAATGAGTTTACAAATTCTTTACAAAACAACATTACCATTTCTTAATAAACCTTAATGTCCTTTTGAAAAAAACCTTGAAACATAATTTTTATTTTATTTTTAAATAAACATTTTTACAAAATCACATAATCACCTCAAAAGCGTTTTTTACAACAAACCTCTTTTCAAAAACACTCATGCAATACTTTTAAAAAACCTTTTTTCTTTTGAAAAGTGTAAACTCTTTTAAGAACAAAAGCCTTTTAAATAGTATCTCTTTCACAAATATTTGTTTAAGATAAATGAAAATCCCTTTTTCAAAATTTATTTAACTTTGTTCATCCAGGCAAATAAAAAAATTAACCCAAATGAATTTTGTCAATTAACTTTGACAAGCTATAGTGGTACGGCTTTACCTCAATCTTATAACGATCTCGAATTTTCGCTCCAGAGTTTTGACGTTGACCCGCAACTCGTCATCGCACTTATCTACATAACCGTTTGCTATTCGTCGGAGAATATTTCAGTTTTTGAAGTTTGTCATTTTCATCGCATCTTCTCGTTTGTATAATGCGAATCGATGAACTCATCACATTTTCTTCATTCATGGAATGCTATTCATTTCCCTTTTTCTCTTGAAAGTGTGCCATGAGTCGCACTTATTTTCTCTTTGAAATTGCGATGGCCTCCTTTGCAATTATTTAAAAAAAATTGCAACTGCCTTCTCTTGACTTTGGCCTTGGGCAAACTTCTTTTCCACCTTTGTCTTATTTGTGTTTACAAACATAATATTTTTTTTTAAATGTTACTCTCTTTGGAGTCTTATATAATCTCATCTCTTCTTTCCACTGCTCTCGAGGAGTCTTATCCAGACCACGCTCTTATACCATATTAAATAATGAAAACTGTGGATGTTTTTTTCAATATTATCAAATAGTGAAATAAGATTACACAACAAACTATAATAATTAATCATTGGAGTGAAATTTTCAACTAAATTTAATTTACATAGACTAAATTCAAAATTACTATGACACTTAAATGAACTTGACAAGTAGTAAGTGGTAGGAATTAATTTCTCTAACATTTTATTTAAACCTAACCAATTTTAAAAAACATCTCAATTTAATATAATTTTTTTACAAATTATAATAAAAATTAATAATTAACATATAAAAATTAAATATTCTATAATACTAATATTATATATATTAAAAACACATTTTAAGACAAAAAAAATTATTACACCTTTTATAAAATACCAAAACTTACCATTATTAAAAAACACCCCACTACTACCATAATCATAATGGTCATTTGTTTTTCTCTAACATGGGGACGCTATCGTTACAGTACAACAACATAGAGTGGGTTTCAAATGTGATCACAGCATCCTCACTGCCAAGGTTTCGACAATCATTTTTTAAAATATTTATAGAATTTAACAGTAGTTTTTGAAATACCATGAAGAATAGAACAATTACATAATTAAAATGTGCGACATAATCACATGATACAATCAATATTATAATGGTACATATTATTTTTTATTTACAAATAAAATGAGATGACGAGGTCTTAAACCTAATTCGCAACTGGGTTAGTAATGGTAGACAAGTTTATTGAGCTAAGAAGCTTATTTTACAATTAGTATGATATGTAACTATGTTTGTTCATCATCAAAGTTGAAATTTTGTGAAAATATATTTTTTTTTAAATCTAAAAATTAAATAACTATACAGAATATTTAAATAATGTCGGTTTATAAAAAAATTGCAAAGGAAGAAATTGGATCTCTCTCCGCTCATGTTAGATTGTATTTAAGATGGATCTATGCTGTTTAACTTTAGATTCCGAGACATGTATGATGAGACAAGTTCGTCAGTCATAATCCATGTGATTATGTTGTTATCATATTTGTTAGTAATATTAACTCTCAAACCTTCATAATATACACTAATATATTTGAAAACAAGTGTTTAACAATTTTTTTTTATCAATTAAAACTATGCTATCATTTTAGTTTCTTGTATAATAAACCAATTATCATATTCAGATAATTTTATGTTATATTCTTTTATCTAGTATAATATAAATCATATTTCTAACTTATCATTAAAAAGAAATTAATTTTTAATTTACAATCATTTATCATTAAATGTTTTTGGTCACACTCTTAATGGTTAAGCCTAATAATCAAATCTTTAATAGCCTATTTTACTATGAGATCTCTTTGATCTTAAGCATGAACTATGGAAACTCTTTGATATACATATAGATATTCCCAATGTGCTTCAAATTCAATAAATGGTTATTCACAATCCATGCTTGGTTCCCTAGTCCAAACTATGTATTCAAGGTAGGTTTCATCTCTAACCAAGTATCAATCCTTTTCATGATGTGTCTTGTTGCTATGCCATCCATTTGATATCTCCACCAAAACTTGGTGATCCATGTGAGAAACATAGTGGTCACATTCACCCTAGCCTCATTTGAACCCTCTCTCATCTCATACAAATACTAATCCATATCCAATTGCAATTACCAAGTACCTTAGCACTTCAAGTTCCCTAATACAATTTAGTTGAACTTGATCTACATAGGAGTGTGAAACACATGTTTACTAAAGTCCCTCTTCAATACTGTAATCATATCTTCTTGGTCCATTAACCTTTGCTAGACATTTATCAACTCCTCCTTAATGCTCAACATTCAGCTTGTGGCATCTTCCCTCTTGAAGGTGATCAACACATATCTAACATCTTGTACTTCTTGCATGGTTAGGTTGAATGCCCTAGTCACATTTTTCATTCCATATTCTAGATCTATGCTCTACGATCTTCTTGCCATACACTAGAAAATTACTTGTTGATCCTTCAACAAGCTTGTTTTGGTTATCCTTTCATGTTATTGCTACCATGTTATGACTAGACCATAGCTATATACCTACAACTAAATGGAACCTACTTCACTAGAGTCTATGATGAACTCTATGATTTACTTTAATTGTATCAACCATCAAATGATTATTTGATGCTATCAGGTCCCCATAGTGCCTTGAAAAACATTGCTCACGTTGGCACTCCCAAGTCATCCATCACTATGGGGAGTGTGGCACAATGTCTCATTTCCTCTTCCCGGATTGACCAATCTAAGACTTTTCAATCATGAACTATAGCTACATAATCACAATCTTGTTATAATTGTTATTTTATTAAGTTTTTTATTAATTCTATAATTCTTCCAAGGAAGGATCAATCATATCATGTAAACACAATGAACAAGCTTTTATGTGGAAAAAAACTTTTACCTAGGTGGTCCAACCTAGCCTAACATGAACACAAGTATAGAGAATTTTAACGAGTTGAGGTCACATAATATGATACAACACCGGTATCATGCAATTCCCAAATACAAAATTGGCTTACAATACTTATATATGATTGTTTACATGACTCCACACATGCAACATGTACTCTCACTGGATGGAGTGCACACATAAGTACCAGCCATGTAAACTTTGTCTTACTTTTCTTCTCTGTTTCAGCCAAGACTCGCATCGTGTGACTTGCCTTCCTCGTGCTATAACCAAACCCAACAATGTGCACCTCTTATGTGAGCTCTTGAATTATACAACTTCTTTTATTGTCTTGTTATGTGAAACAATGTTAACAACTCAAAGAGAATTGTACCAAGTTCTTGTTATTTTAGAGATCACATCAAATCATGCTTTTCATGTCGATTTTGAAAAGTGTTGATGCAACATAAACCTATTTTTGGATAAACATATTTTGATACTTTAAAATTTCTTACGTATTATGTATGGACATTTTCTTTAAAAGTTGGTGATTTTCATGTCAATTTTGAAAAGTGTTGATTTGACATTGATTTTTTTTTTTTGTGGGTGGGGGGAGCATATTTCTCACGCTTTAAATTTTCTTATGTATTAGGTACAATTTTTTCTTCTAAATGTTGGGGATTTTCATCATGATTTTGAAAAGCGTTGATGAAACATCATTTTTTTGGACATGTTTTTTACACTTTTAAATTTTTTATGCCTTAAGTATGCACATTTTCTTAAATGTCAATTATTTAACCATTTTTTAAGTTGTCTTCTTCTTCTTCTTCTTCCCTTCTTGAAATGTTTATTTTTTAAGGGGTTTCAAGTTTCTGTTTTTTTTCTTTGCAATGTTTTTCTAATGAAATTTTCAATTTCTTTGCAAAATTAACAAAAAAATAATAAAATGAATATTTTGAAGTTAGGTTTTTTCATATATTTATATATCATTAATTAATACTTCAATACATAAATAATTTTCAGTAAAAACATAAACTCGAACTTTTAAACATTTGACAAAAAAGACACATTAATTGCATATAAATATAATTAAAATATACAAACTTTCTTGACAATTTTCAGTAAAAGATGATAAAGCCAAAAAATGATTTTTCATGTAAAATAATTTTGAATAGAAAAAATTCAAAAAAAATAATTATAAAATTTAGATGATAATACTTGAAGTTTTGTTTTCTAAAAATAAAGATTTACATACAATTTTCAGTAAATATAACAAAACAAAATCAATTATTTTTTCTTAAGTCAAATATTTTTCATTACTCAAAAAGCATATACAAATATGTCAAAATGCATGTGGTCTCACCGTGATCAGGTTTGTTGACGAATTTTCTTACCATGCTACATACAAAAATAAAAAATGCCCAACAGAGAAATCCACGGCCTTATAGGCCTTACATATCTGAAAACAAAAAGAACTAGAAAGACACAAGTTACCATAATCAATCATCATAAGTGATTGAAGTAGGATTATTTGGCCCCATTGCTAGAGGAGGAGGAGGATGGTACAGGCAGTTGACATGATGCTCAAAGTATGTAAGCCAAGCTTCTAGGTTTTCGACGTTCTCAATCAACTGAATTTTCCCATGCCAAACAACCATAACTCTTTCGCAGGCATGCCATTGTAAATAGTGGATTTGCTCCAGCTTGGCCATAGCTGCCTCGTTCTCCTCCCTCCGAACCCTCTCGTGAGATTCCAGCAAGTCTATGACATATCAAACCATCACCTGGAGCACCATGGAACTCTCAACATGCCTAGCAAATGCATGTCTAATTGACCTCGCACCACCGAGATTGTTGCTCTGCCGTTGTGAGCTCGAGACTCGGACACATCCTATTCTCCTATGCCTGCTGCTTACTCGATGGCCTTTCTGAACCAAAACCCAGTTTCCCCTACCAACCACAAAACCAGTCAGAGACCTTTGCCCACCATGTGCTCCATGACACCCATGCCCAACATTGCATACAATTCAAACACCCTAGTTGCTACTAATACCACTTGGGTTCAGATCGCCATCTCAGACACCATCCTACACAATTGACCCTTCTCTGAGGTGGGACGCTTCCTCCTTCACCTAAAAATAGACACGTGAGTAATGTAGACTTGGCTTCATGCTAATGGGTGAGATGAAGACTAGAACCCTAAGGCTATCCCTAATCTACACCAAAGACCACCAAAACAAGCACAACACTACACAGACAGAAACGATGCACACTACCAATCGGTCACCCTCCACTAGGAACCCAACATTCCACACAACAGATAGAGAAGGAAAGGTAACCCAACACTGCAGGTCACCTTGTCCTAAATTCACTGCTAAAAAAACATTAATATAGGTCAACACATGCATAAAATCCCACGCCTAGAAAGGCTACAAGGAGACCTCCTAGTTGTGCACATGAATGATTAGAAATTCAGGCTTCTAGAATCCCAATCGGTGCGAGAACCACTAGGCTTTGCTGAAGGGAATTATTTTATCAGCCACTCGAGTAAGGAAAATCCATACAATACCTACTCCAGAAAGCCAACACAAAACTAGCACCGAAACCTCCACCCAAAAAAATGGGCCACCACTAGAAGTCTAGGCAACCCTAATAAAAGAAACAAACACTTTGCACACACAAATAAAGAGCCACCACCCAGAAATCCAAGGCAAGAAACCATGTAGGCCCAAAACATCAATGCCCAAAACTAACTAGATCCTAAAACAACACACCCTCCGGCTAAGGAATGAGAGGGAAGTTTCACCCAAAATAATAGGGAAAGTGTTCTCACCTTATTGAGCCTCCAAGAGGAGCGATAAATATATGACCACCACCATACCCATATGACCCTTAGAGATGAGAGCACATGTAAATTCGCATCCCTTGATGAGCCAGAAAATAACCATACAACTCTATGCACCAAACTACTTAACCATTGTAACGCTGGTGCCATTGATCCTCGAGATAGTACAAATCTATTGCACACAGATGAAGGAGGATGTTTCAGACATTCAAATGCAAAGAAATTAACTCTAGCATGGTGGAGGGGTTGCATGCCTTCCCTCCTCAGCTTAAACTTTATGGTAAGTTTTATTCGTCATGTGACACATGGTTCCCATTGTCTGATACCCCCATTGGGAAAAATAAAATCACTTGTTAAAAAAAAACAACTTAAAAAAAAAGCAATGAAGAAAAAAGTTGTTTCAAATAATATTTTTAAAGGAAATA
>APFE030461470.1:0-16064 GCA_000404065.3 Pinus taeda | reverse complement strand
TAAAAATAAAATATAAAGCTTAGCTATAAAAGAAAAAAAAATCATTATAAACCAGTTAAAACCAAAATTTATTAAATTTTCCCATGGGGTAGTTCAATTGGTGATTGTTGTGTTATGAAGTAGGATGTAAACTCAAATATTCAAAGCAAAAGAAATGTGTCAAGACAACAAAATAAATAATTAAAGTTTCACAATTTATCAGAGAGGTAGAAGAAGGAGGGTTGTTTTTCATAGAGACATATGCTTGGGGCCTCTGGTGTGCTTCCAACAATTAGGCTAAATTCATAGTGTTATGGCAAGCGCTCGAATTACAAATTTTAAAAATCATTTGACAGCGAACAGTTTTCATTGATTACATGATAGCAACTCAATAGGTATGCAAGATCAAAGATAACTAGGTGCAAAGTCACTGTCCTATTTTGCATAGAATAAATCTACAAATTCTGAAGTTGGAGGGCATTAATTTCTTCCATGTCAAGAGGACCCTCAATATTATGGTGGATTCATTCTCTAATAGAGGCACTACAAGAAAAAATAACATTGGTGAGGGGCGAAAAAGATCACCAAAAGCTCATTAGTGACGGTCAAAAGAGCATTTGTCACCAAAAACTGAACGTCACCAAAACTATAGGTGTTGTAGTGACATACAAATTCCATCGCCAATAATTATTTATAATGATGGATAGCGATCGCCACCATTTCATATGAGAAATGGTGATGGACCATAGCCTTCATCACCAAAACCTGAACGTCACCAAAGGTGGCACCGGCAAAAGTATATTTGTTGTAGTGACATTCAAAGTTCATCACCAATAATGATTTATAATGAAGGATAGCGACTGTCACCATTGCATATGAGTAATGGTGACGGACCATAGCCTCGGTCACCAAAAACTGAACGTCACCGAAGGTGGCCTCGCCAAAAGTATAGGTGTTATGGTGAGATTCAAGGTTTGTCATGAATATTGATTATAATGACGGATAGTTACCGTCACCATTTCATATGAACAATAATTGGTGCATATATATGGCGATGTCCATTGACCGTCACCAAAAGCTACATTGCTAGAATTATAGTTGTTGTGGTGACATTCAAGGTCCATCACAAATAATGACTATAATGATGGACAATGACCGTCACCATTTCATATCAACAACAACGATTTATGGTTACATACCTTTGAGGGTCATCATTATTGATGCGTATATATGGTGGCATTCGTTCACTGTCACCATTTAATATTTTTGGTGAGGGTCAAAAATTGTCACCAAAGCTCATTGGTGATGGTAAAAAGATCCTCTGTCACCAAAAATTGATTATCACCATTCTATATTGATGTCAAGGCATGATGGAATCAAACCACAAACCTCTTGCTTGTAAAGCAAGTGCTCTTCCATTGAGCTAGCACCCTTTAAAGAATTATATTTTAAAAAATTAAACCTTGAAACTCCATAAATTGTAAATTCTACAACTTTCAATAAATTAAAGTCTCGGAAATATTTTACTAAACAAGTAAAGCAACATCGAAGTTGTCCCTACCTAATGGTTATTGAAGTTATGATAATTGGGTGGAGGGAAAAATAGTTATGTGTAAGAGAATAAACATGTACAACTGAATACTCAATTAGAAGTGAAACTTTGAAGACATTTATAACCTATAAATGACCTATAACTATAAAATGCACCAAATATTCCAAACAAAATGTCACAAGTGGATAGCATATGGAAGAAGAGGAGGTGGGGACTTAGAACCGTTATACATCTTGGCATGCCTTAGCAATTGGCACATCTTAGCTTGTTTGACATGTCTTCATACTATTTGGCACATCTTAGAATGCGCTAGCATTCCCTAACATAACTTGGTAGTCATGACCTCACAACTAGCATTGCATTTTTCCATGACTTGGGAACCTTACATTCACTAGAACACCTTGGCACTCCCTAGTTGTCATGCCCTCTGTTAGCCTCCATAATTTCCTAGACTGATGAGGAGATCGACGGAGGTAACCACGAACAAGCTTTTAGTTTGGTAGCTAGCCCTACCAATCTAGAGAGGTGTCTCTATATGAAATCACAACCAAGAGATGACTGGAATGTAAAGGATTTTAGGCTAGATAGCTAGGCGTAGGTGGGTTTTTCGAAAATTTAGGGACTTGAAACTCTATCCACCAGTGTCTTGTCTAGTAGGGACTTTATCAAGGAGGAAAGGACTTAGAACTCTATCTAGGATAAAGCGCCTAACATGCATGATAGGAGCTCCCTAGAATAGAGTACCTCCTACCTAGAAGATTGTCCCTTGCTCAAAATATAGAACCCTTCTCTACTATGCACTTTTCTTAAAGATAAATATGTGCATAAAATAGTACTAAGAAAAACACCAAAATTAAGAAAAGTGAGCATCTAAGTCAAACTATAAAAGTATAATAAATATGGCTTTATATAAGTTTGGGAAACACTAGACAAGCATGATTTCATATAACAACAATAAGATAACTAAAATCGATGCGATTCTTTCATCGTTGCTATACCCTCACAGCAAAATTGGAATTTATAGCATGTACCCCAAGGCTGGGTGCATCTGTCAAAGGTGTAGATTAAAAGGATCTTCTGAGATGAAGTACCATTAAAGGAGAAACACCTTCAAAACAATAGATAAAGTCTACTATGAACTCAAACCATTTGCACATAGATTAAGGCTGCTATTGGGTACACTTCTCTACTGAATGGACATTGCAATGTATTATAGTGTTGCTAAAGAAAAAACACCTTTAGTGCAACACAGATAAAACTATAACATATATTGTCATTATGGCCTCGGTTGTCGATGATATCATCAATATAGGTAACAACTTTCATAATTGAAAAACCAAAAGGTGAGATGCATAAATCATTTGAAATGACATATTTGGGCATACTTTATTATTGTTTAGGAGTGTTGGTATATAAAATGCAAGGTAGCCTGTTTCGTCTTTATGTCATAGGCCAAGGATGCAAAGAATTACATAAAATATTAAATAGAATGGTATAAGTCGATTGTAGGTTCTTTTGAAACGTGAATGGAATTTTCCTTTTGCAAGTTCGAATCTAGTGGGTATAACTTTAAATAAGAAACTGATAGTTATGGGGTTGAAATTGTCTCACAATTCATGAAAAGTCCCAAATTTTTTCACTAGAAAGAAGCAGAATGAGTCGTTGGGTTTATGGAAGGGAACACCCTATTTGCAGGAAGATAACTTGAAATTAGTTGGGCATATTATCTCTCATCTTCTTGTACGTGTTTGCTTTCAAAAGATAACCACATCCAAAGACTCAATAATAACTTTGGTAAAGTTTATAAATCTAAAGCACTTCTGAGAAAACCCATCGCTTAGTGATAATTGAGCAAGGAATATGTCGAAGGATTCAATCTTGCACTCAGTCATAAAAAGGAACTTTGGGTATCCAACATCTTGCCAACAAACCGACTCCAACCATAATGTGAAAGGCAAGTTAACTGTGAAAACTCTTTCTCACTTTGTAGTATTGTTCCCCCTTGAATTCCAACAGGTATTTGGTTGCTTAGGTCCACAAAACTCGTGTTAGGTAATCTCGGCATGTTACAATTATGACGTGCAAGCTTGACACACACTGTAGTTTCCCTCTAAAAGAGGGTAAGTCAAAATATTATGACAATCTTAACTGTAATTTGATCATACACTATTGAGGTATTACATGGAGTAAACAATATACTATGAATGCACTAATGAAGAACTAAAAATAAATGAATTTCTCATTGCTACAATAGTGTCTCTTGGGATTCTCGGATAAAGCACCTAACCTGCATGAAAAAATCTTCCTAGAATAGAGTAACTCCTACCTAGAAGTGTGTTCCCTGATCAAAATATAGAACCCTTCTCTACTATGCACTTTTCTTAAAGATAAATTTGTGCATAAAACATAACTAAGAAAAACACCTAAATTAAGAAAAGTGAGCATTTAAGTCAAACTATAAAAGCATAATAAATATGGTTGTATCTAAGTTTGGGAAACACTAAACAAACATGCTTTCTTACAAGAACCACAACATGCCTAAAATCGATGCACTTCTTTCATCACTGCTACAACCTCATAGGAAAACTATAATCTACAACATGTATCCCAAGGCTGCATGCATCTACTAAAGGTGCAGAGCAGAAGGATCTATTGATATGAAGTATTGTTGAAGGAGAAACACCTTCAAAACAACAGATGGAGACTAATGTGCATTCAACCCATCTGCACACATGCCAAGGTTACTACTTGGTACACTTCTCCACTAGATGGAAACTACAGTGTATTGTTGGTCTACTGAGGGAGAAACGCCTTCAAAGAAACACAGATAAAACTATAACATATGTTGTCATTGTGGTATCTGTTGTATAAGATCTCATCAATATAGGTAAAAACTTCGATAATTGAAAAGCTCAAAGGTGAGCTACATAGATCATTTGAAATGATAGATTTGGGCATACTTTATTATTTTTTAGGAGAGTTAGTATAGAAAATGCAAGGTAGCATGTTGCATCTTTATGTCATAGACCAAGGATGCGAATAAATACAGAAAAGATGAAATAGCATGGTATAAGTTGATTACAGGTTCTTTCGAAACAATAATGGAGGTCTCCTTGTGCAGATTCTAATATATTAGGTAGATTTAAATAAGAATTTATAGTTACAGGGTTGGAATTATCTCATGATTCATGGAAAGTCCTAAAGTTGTTCACTAGAAAGAAGTAGAGAGAGTCGTCAGGTTTATGAATGGGAACACCCTATTCACAGGTAGATAGCTTCAAATTAGCCAGGCATATTATTTCTCCTCTTCTTGTACATGTGTGCTTTGAAAGGCTAACCACCTCCAAACAATCAAGAACAACTCTAGTAAAGTTTATAGGTGTGAAGCACTTCTAAGAAAACCCATCACTTAATGACAATTGAGCGAGGAATATGTTGAAGGATGCAATCTTTCACTTAGTCATAAAAAGGAAGTTGGGGTATCCAGCATCTTGCCAACAAGCCGACTCCAACCATAATGTGAAAGCTAGGTTAATTGTGAAACCTCTTTCCCACTTTGTAGTATTGTTGCCTCTTGAATTCCAACAGGTATCTTGTTGCTTAGATCCACAAAACTTGTCCTAGGTAAACTTTGCATGATACAATTGTGACGTGAAAGCTTGACACAGACTATAGTTTCCCTCTAAAAGAGGGTAAGTCAAAATATTATGACAGGCTTAATTGTAATTCGATAATACACTGTTGAGGTATTGTATGGAATAAAAAATATACTATTAATGCACTAATGAAGAACTCAAAATAAACAAATTTATTATTGCTACAATAGCACCACTTTTAGGATTCTCCAAGGAGCCACTAATTTATACACATTTGGAATCTTTACTTGGTTTGCAGAAAGATTAAGCAATTGTAGTGATCACTCTTTGCCCTCCCATGGAAGATCTATACAGAGTCAATGATAAATTGACTTTGAAGTGAGGTATATGCCTGACAAATAGGAGTTCGACTCTTCAACTCTAATTTAGTGGCAAAGAAATATTCAACTGTAAATGCTTGATCTTCTACAGTGTAAATTTCTAGATAAATGGCTAGTGTATATCTGTCCATTGTCCACACATCCCAAAAAACGATGTATGTCTCGACTCAGTTTGTGTGTAATAGAGGGGTTATCACATATTTAATCCATTATCAAAATAAAAAGTTAAAGCACAACATTCTATTCAGAATTTTTAAAAATTACATACCTTAGAAAGTTTGAAAGGACATAACTGATGCTTCCCCCTACTTCCACACTTCATTAAATATGCCCCTTTTCCAATGCAGATGTGGCCTGCAGAATCACAATCAACAAATAGAATATGAAAAGTAAGTTAATGAATTCAACCTCAAGAAAATGGACTAGGAGAAATTGGATTCATTCTCTAAAAAATATGATATAGCAAGATCTAATTACATTTTAAACTAAAACAAAGGTAAATTGGGTTCATGCTCTGCAATAGATATATAATAAGATCTAATGACATTTTCAACTCAAACAAAGGTAAGTTGAGTAAGCTCAATGTCCAAAATGATGGCATCCAACATTTGAGTGGTAGTTACTGTAAATATCTAGCTAGAGGCTATAACATAAAGATATGTGTTATATGTGAAGATAAAAAAATGAAAGGAATGTGAAATTTTGACCATCAACTATAAGTTCCTTTCAAGGACTAGATGAAACCATAACATTGTTATCAAGATAATCGACTCACCCATGCTAGTATGCTTCTACAAGTTTCATGATAAAGCTCAAACTTAATAAACTTCAAACAACATAAATTAACCAACAATATGTCTGAGGTTGGTTACCTAAGGATTATATCATACTAAGTTACCTTTTGCATATAACATTGAAAATGATTGTGAAAGAAATTCAGACAAATCAATGATTATGATGGATGCATGTGATGAAATAAAATAAAAAAAGACCTTTCTTCTTGCTATTGATGAGCCTTCTAGGGGATTCTTGGATGAAGTTGATCCTGTTCTGCTTTCTGAAATCAAAGAGACACTTTCTAACTACTTTGATTTGATAGACAAAAACCCTCATGCTTATGAAAATGAATATGGAAATCAATAAGCATCAATGAACCTAGTCTTGAAGAAGGTGTATCAAAGTCTAATATGGATAGTATTTTAAATTTCTACAGCTAGAAGAGGGTTTTCCTAGTTGGGTTCCCTAGAAAATTTTGTTTTTTTCTATACTGTGACTGTGTTTTAATCCTGTTCTATTCCACTACAAATTAGTAGAGATATTTTTTGCCTTGGCGCAACAATTAGTTTCAGATTTATTCATTCAAGCAGTGGCAGAATTTCAAGGAAATTCTACACAAGGGACAGTTAATCTATATTTTCAGTTATATCTTTTGCATGTAAAATTCACAACTAAATTTTCATCCAAAGTGTTTAGGTTACTAGCAAGTGGTATCACATCATATCTCAACATTGCAAGGCATAAATCATACTATTCAATAAGGTTGAGACTTGAGATACAAAAATCTTCCCAAGTTATGCAAGAAAGAAAACGGTTGATTTTTAGTTATAAATCTATCCAACCATAACAAAATTCTACCATTTTCAACACCCTCTAGTCAAATTTATTCCTCGCCTCATTCAACTCAATCAAGAATATGTCAATCTCGTTGAGATTTCTTCTTCATTTCATGCTTATAAGTTATATATTTATGGAACCTAATATATCATTTATGTTATTTGATTATTCATTCAAAATTATTTAGTCCGTCCAGCGCATCTACCTAATTTTCTGATCAACTTCTGTTCAAACTCTATCAGACATTTGCAGCAGAAAATAGAAGATTGTTTTAGTACCTAGTGTTATAAAACTCTAAGCTGGAAAAAGTATTTTGGGTTGTTTCCCTAAAAATGTTTACAAAATTTTCAATCCCAAAGCCATTTTAGGGAGAATTTTAGTCAAGGAGAAATTTAGTATTGTTTTTGGAAAATTTGAATGCAACTAAAAGAAATTCTTATTCTTCCCACTTTCTCAGAAGATTCCAGCACAAAATATGAGTGAATTCACAGAACTTAAGATTTGGAAATAATTAAATTTCACTTTGATTTTCGAGGACCATATTGAGTGAATTCAAAGAACCTGAGATTTGGATTTTGGAAACACTTAAATTTCACCTCATTTATTAGGATCGGAAGTTCCCTGAGATGCAAACATGTAGCATGAAGGATATACTTTTCTTTTTTAAGGACAATATTCAGTTTATAAATAGTGATACAAGAATCCTTGTATACATGCCTGACAAAATTCTTTGGTCAAAGCTAATGAAACATAACTCCATCAATACATAACATACAAGGTAGAATATAAGAGAGAATCTACTTTTCAAAATATACTCTAACAAAAATAAACATCTATACAGTCATATAAAGTTGTCACCACACCAAAAGAGGAATTAAAAACCAAAGTAAAAATAGTAACACACTTGGATCATTATGGTTACTCTAACAAAATATTAAATAGGATCAATATGTTAATATGGAAAATAATGTAGTTGATTATGATTTATTGAGCCCAAGGGGTTAGCCCAACTCAATGTCATTAATGTTGCTGGGTATTTATCCCAACCGAATGTCATTAATGTTACTGGGTATTTGGCTACTTCTGTGCTGGCAGGTGTCCTATTTGAAATCCCTTGGGTGAGGTGCACTAGTCAATGCCAATGGGTTTACCAGGGATGACATTCATGAATGTGGGGAAACATCCATTGGGATTCTCCAAAGAGTTTTTTTTTGAAAGAATAAAAATAGGATTTCCTAAAGAGAAATTTTGAGATGCATATAGTGTACACCTAGTAAAATCAACTCTATAGAGACAAACCATAAAAGAAGGAAAAATATAGCTCCTCCAATATAGTAAAGGCCATCAATTATACTCATGAAGAGATTATATTTCAAGTATGCTTATGGAAAGTAAGATAATACGCCTGCATACCCTTATGTGTGGTCTATTGTCAAACAAAGATCTTACTAACAATGGATCCTGTGATCAAGTGAAATAGTGCTAATGTCAATGATGAAGCGAGTGATCAAGTAAAATATGAATTGTGATTTATCTTCGGTTATATGGTTGTAATATTACTTCCTTCTTTTGCAACTAATTGTTGAACAATTATAGATAGATAAGTATTCCTAAATGTATATATGAATTGTATTGAATTATTACTAATTTTTTATGGTTTATTTCATTGCTGAATTAATTTGTAGGTTGCCATGGTTTTGTTAGCCGCATTTGTGATTTATGGATTCATGATTAATGGATTGGTTGTGTGTATTTAGGTTGCACAAATCTATATTTTCATGCATGTCAATAGAAAATAGTTAATATAATTTACTTCGTAAATTTGTGTGAATTTGTGTTCACTTTTTGTGTGAATTATTCAGTTCATTTACTTCGTAAATTTGTGTGAATTTGGGTTCAGTTTTTGTGTAAATTTGGGTGGTAAACTGAAGTACAACATCCTCAAAGTGCACAAAATTTATTGAGTATATTACATGCATGGACCAATACCATGTAGCTAAGTTTTACATTCAGGCCCTAAAAATCTAACTCCTATAAAATAAGAAAACCACGCACAATGACATGCACCTATAAATGGAACCAACATGATGGAATATGGCACATATAAATCTAGGGGGCTGAAATTCCCTAAATGCACATTAAAGCATATAGCTCGATGGGCCTCAGAGTTTGTGATAAAGAGTGAGTAGATCGCAGAGTATTGGCTTATTTCAGTCTTTACAGAAAATTCAATTAATTTTTAGTTATGAATCATATAATTGTAAAAGAAAATTCCACTAATTTTCATAATTTAATGTTTTATTTTAGTCTTTACAGAAAATTTAAGTAATTTTTAGTTATGAGTCATACAAGTTTTAAAATAAATTCTACTAATTTTCATAATTTAAGGGCACTTTCACTGATCCAAAAATAGAGAATGAATAAAAAGAATCAGATCTTACTAATGATGACATCATCGCAAGGGTGCTAGAGCTTCATTTTTATTCCATTGGAGTCTAGTGAGGTGTGTAGTGTTCTCATAATAGCCCTGGTGACCACAATGTTAGAAATTTTGAACATCTAAGCCTCTCATTGGGGTCTTTTGCCCCTACTTCTTTATTATAATAAATGGCTTCCCAAAGTCATCAAATGCCAATGCCATCCTTTCAAATAGTAACAAAGTGAGGCACAAAGATTAAAGCATAAACTTCAAAGCAAGGATGAAAAAAATAGTGAATTTTGAACCAGAGACCTAAGGTGTGTGTACTCCTCCCTATGTGGAAGAAGACTAAAAGTGGGGTGGAAATGTAATGAGGTTATAAATGAAACATGTCTGGGGACCATTAATGGATTGAATATCCAATGGTGGGGTTCGATATCAGTCTGCTACTGGTAACACCTTAATTCACAACTCTCTTCAATCTCGTTTTCCCTCCCACCCTGTGAAAAGTGAAAATATGCTACTTTTAAACTTAAAAGAAAGGATGAAAAAAATAGTGAATTTTGAACTAGAGATCTGAGGTGTGTGTACTCCTCCTTGTGTGGAAGAAGACTAAAAGTGGGGTGGAAATGCAACAAGTCTATAAATGAAACATACCTCGGGCCATTAAGGGATTGAAGATCTAATGGTGGGGTTAGAGATCTGAGGTGTGTGTACTCCTCCCTGTGTGGAAGAAGACTAAAAGTGGGGTGGAAATGCAGCCAGGTTAGAAATGAAACATACCTCGGCACCATTAATGGATTGAAGATCCAATGCTGGGGTTCGATATTAGTCTGCTACTGGTAAAACCTTAATTCACAACTCTCTTCAATATCATTTTCCCTCCCGCCTATGAAAAGTGAAAATATGCGACTCATTTTCCTCGCCTTATGAAAAGTGAAAATTTAATTCACAACCCTCTTCAATTTCCTTTTTCCTCCCTCGTTTTCCCTCTCGCCTGTGAAAATTGAAAATATGCTACTCGTTTTCCCTCCTCCTTATGAAAAATGAAAATATCTACTCGTTTTCCCTCCGTCCCATGAAACGTGAAAATATACTACTTGTTTTATAATGTAAATGAGGATTGGAATTCGAAGGGCTTTGTTTCATCAAAATTAAGGCTGAATATTTTCAAAAATGTTAAAATTTCACTCCCTAAAAAATAATAATAAATACAATATTTATAGAGTATAGAGTAGATGTGTAGGTGTAATGTAAGTATGTAAACAATTATAAATGTGGGTTTAGTTAAATAATAATAGTAATAATAATAATAATAATAATCAAAAGTATGGGGACGAGTGTAAAAATCTAAATATTGGCTCAATTAATAATAAAACTCAATTTGTTATATTTTGATTTTGTTATTAACTTGTGAATAGGTTTTTTACAATACCATGAGCCAATATCATGGCTTATCAATACCTCAAGCCCAAAAATGATAACTTATTTCACAACCAAAATATTTTATAACAATATGACAAGATTCTTAACCATGGATATTCACCCCCCACTTTACAGTGGATATTATTAACTTGTAAAAAATTGGTTTTGTTATTATACCATGGGCCAATACTATGGCTTATCAATACCACATGCTCTAAAAATATAACTTATTTCACAATCAAAATATTTTATAACAATATGAAAACATTCTTAACCATAGATATTCATTCTCACTTTACCATGGATAGTATTAACTTGGAAATATACTTTGTTACAATACCATGGGCCAATACCATGTCTTATCAATATCACATGCCAAAAAAATGTAACTTATTTCAAAATCAAAATATTTTATAAGAATATGATGGGATTCTTAATCATGGATATTCACCCCTGCGTTGTCATTGATATTATGAACTTGTGAATAGGCTTTGTTACAATAGCATGGGCTAATACCATGGTTTATCAATACCACATGCCAAAAAAACATATCTTATTTCACAATCTAAATATTTTATAACAATATGACTAGATTCTTAACCGTCGATATTCACCCCCACTTTACCATGGA
This sequence comes from Pinus taeda, assembly GCA_000404065.3. Lineage (NCBI taxonomy): Eukaryota > Viridiplantae > Streptophyta > Pinopsida > Pinales > Pinaceae > Pinus > Pinus taeda. The sequence goes on along the minus strand of APFE030461470.1, from coordinate 4,468 downwards.
TATTATTAACTTGTAAATAGGCTTTGTTACAATACCATGGCTTATCAATACCATATATGTAAAAACCATAACTTGTTTCACAATAAAAATATTTTAATTTAATTTAATTTTACAACATTTTATTTGAAGCTAATAGGAAAAGGGTTGTAACTAGTTTTCAAATATATATAAACCCTCTATCCTCAAGACTACTAAAATTATTCCCACATAAATTAAATCAAGGTTTTAATAAAATTAAAAATGAGAATATTTTTGTATTTAAAGATGTGAAATTTATATAACAAAAATATTAGTAAGAACCAACATAGATCTATCTTAACTAAGGATCCAAGTGATGATAGCAAGCAAAGTGAAGGGAAGAGAGGGGAGGGAGATAGTGACAAAGATGGAGGGTGGAGAGAGAGAGAGAGATACAGAGAGAGAAAGAGAGAGTGAGTGAGTGATCGAGGGAGACGAATAGGAGGTAGGAAGAGAGAGAGGGGAGAGAGAGAAGAAAAGAGGGGGGGGGTGAGATATAGAGTTTTGGAGGGTGTGGATAGAAGAAGAAGTGGGGGAGAGATAGACATGGAGTTGGAGGGGGAGAGAGAAGGAGGAAAGAACTAAGGCATAGGGAGATAAAGGTGGAGAGAGAGGGGGTGACAAGGGATAGATGGATAGATAGAGAGGGAGAGAAGAGAGGATGAAAGAGAGAGAATGGGTGGGGATAAAGATATATAAAGAAGGGAAAGAGACAGAGAGGGAGGCAGAAAGATGGAGGGGGCAAAGAGAGAGAGAGTGATGGGGGGGATACAGAGGGAGGTGAGAGAGAAAGGGAGAGAGAGGACTAAGAGAGAGGAGAGAGAGATGAAGTTGGAGGGGGAGAGAGAGGGAAGGAAGAAGAAAGACATAGAGGGACAAAGGTAGAGAGAGAGAGGGAGTGACCAGGGAGAGATGGAGAGAGGAGAGATAGAGGGAAGAGAGAGAGGTAGAGAGGAAGAGGGAGGGAGAGAGAGTGTGTGTATGCTTGGGGGGTGAGATAGAGAGAGGGAATAAGAAAGAGACACACAGATACACATATAGATATTATATAGTATTATATAACCAACCTAGATCCATCTTAACCTGGATCTGTCAAGTGCCAAAAAAGAGGTTTTCACATCAAGATATTGGATCCCTCTTAGTGCTTGATAGATCCGGGTTAAGATGGATCTAGGCTATCTTAATAAGTTTGTAGTTGTATTTGATAAACTAACACCTTTTTCTATGGTTGTGTTTGAAAACATTTTTCATATTTGGTGTATTTATCATAAGAATATAGTCTAATTTTAATTTAATTTTAAGCTTACCTTTTTTAAGCAATGATTTTGTTGTTAGTTTATAGAGATAGACATGTTATACTTTTGGAATTTGAAAAGGAAACACGCGATCTTAACTTGGTTTTATTGAAAACATTTAAGTGTAAGAAAGAAACATACCCTCTTAATTTGGTTGTATTAAAAACATAAGTGTTCTTGTATACTATGTGGGTTCAAACAAGAAAGAGTATATGGTAAGTGGATTAAATAGTTAAAAACACATGTTAGTTAAGGTGAAAGTTACAAAAATCTAACAAATAGGCTAGGTTTAAGATATTACTGTTTTCGGACATCTAAAGTTGAAGGTACATTTTATGGAGGTGTAGTCTAAGACCTTGGGTGTAGGGCACATATTATGGGTATATTCGTCTTTTGGTGTGTATTAGTGGTGAAAACTAGTGGTGGAGAGTCCAACCAATGAGTAGGCAAAGTTTTTCATTTACAATGTTGGCATCAATCAACTATTCTCCCTCTCTACCCAACTCTAAGATGAGGAGTGTGCATAATGGAATTATTATTGTAACAAATTTCAAATATTTGATTATCTTTAATTTCAAGGGATTGAAGTGGCTACCTCAACCTACAAATATTTAAAGGAACTATGTGTTTTTCAATTAAAACCTTGTGCTCAAGGAGCTACAAAAGAGGAAGGCCTTATGAATATTTTTAAGGGGTTGTAATGACCCTCATCTTGTAGTAAATATGTAGATATGATGCTAATGGTCCTGATCTTAGTACATTCACATATTCAATGTAAATATTTTCCTATCACCTTGCATTGTATAAATATGATAAATATTTTGTGGTTACCCTTATGTACATGTCAAAGTTCCACGTACATGATTATGGAAAACACTTCTCAGTTATCCTTGTGTACATGGGGAAGATTATAATTACTCTATGCCCACAAATATAATAGTGAATAGTGTCTAACTAAATCAAAACCCTAACCATCGACCCAATCTCCATTGATGAGACTTCAACCAATGGTCCTTGCTTAAGGTAACCACTTATAATTATTGATGCCACATTTTTCTAACTCAATGAACCTTGTATTAACTAAGGGGAGTTATATGGAACCTTAAAGACTTCAAGATGAGGGTAATAATGAAAGTTCAACATATACCATAATAACCTATACATATGTCTTTATACTAGGGGCATGATACGAGTATAAGGAACTCTATTAATGGGGGTTTAAAGAGAATATAGCTCGACTCATATAGTTGAAAGAGTAAAAATAATTCAACCCAAGACCTAAGAAGAGACTCATAGACACTCACAGGCATAATATTTCCAGGCTTTGATGTAGTCAATGAGGGTGGGGAGATATTTTGCAACCTATTAGCACATGAATGGATCTTTCTCCTCCCTTACACCTTGTCGATTCTAGAATAGACCTACGAAGAGGGAAAATGGCAGAAGGAGAAAATGGGAGGCCAAATGGCAGGAAAGGGAAAATCCAGTAAGCCAAGCCCTAACTAACTAAAAGGATGGAGTGAGAAGTAGAAAGAGAAGAGAAATTTGGATAAGGAGAATAGGAAGTAAAAGATCATAGTAAGAGGAGAGTAAGGGAGAAGGAATTGATAGTGAACAAGATGAGGAGAGGGAAGCCAAAGGCAAGGAAGTCACTGGGTAACTACTCAAAGGATGTTGTTGCAAGGAGGGTGTCACACTTGGACATTGTGGGGTTTTCACCATGAAGATAACAAACTAAATTCTGATGTCAGAGGTAAGCCTCCATCATGTTTGTGAGCTGTACATTTGACATTTACGACATTAAACTACCACTTCTTTGCATCTAATAAACAATCAAGTTCTCGGGTCTAGCCCAATGGGAAAATCACTACCATGAATCTCTTTAGAGAAATACAATTTCCAAAAGATCTTATAGTCATATATTTGTTGGTTAGTTTTACAATCCAAGATGGAGATAATAATGAAGTGTTTCATCTTTTGAAAAGAGTCCTAATGGTCTTTTTCTACATGCTTGACTTGAAGGGTCATTTGTTTTAAAGGCATGTTTTGTGGGCTTGTTGTCTAGTCCATCATTTGTATGCAGATGTAAGACATGGAGGTGCTCACAAGATGTGAAATATGTTTCTTTTGTTGAAGCAAAGTTTAGTCCATCCAGTAGTTGTTTGTATTTCTGTTGTTGTTAACAGTTGTTGTTGAAAGCCTTTCAAACAGGTACAAAAGAGAATTTTTTGGAATAAGTGTACTTCACATTTGTTCGAGCCACCTTGGATCAATGATCAAGGCAGAGAAGTTCACACTACCTTCTGTGACCATTTCAATAGGAGTTCTGCAGGAAGGCAAGGAGGAAGGCAGTCCTTCCTAGGAGGACCAACACAACCAGGAAGGAAAGTGGTCAAAGGCTTTGGTTCATAGGCACTATGCAAGGCAAGTGCATGTAGGTTGAAAGAAGAGAGTGCTATTACTCTCAGGTACTGTTCAGATCAGTATATCAATCTTTTGGAAACCAAAAGTTCTTTTAGTGGGAAGGGATGATCCAAAATGGATTTTGGATAGACTCCTAAGTCTAAGTGTTCCTCATTGAGGAAAATGAAAGTCCAAGGAATTTCTTGGAAATAGCTCCATTACAGAGATCTTTTCATTTTGAATCTATTGCAACTTGAATGGGAAAAAATGGACTTAGGATGCAGAAGTTATCACAGAAAGAAGATGTCGTTTGTTCTATAGAAAAAGATGCAAAATCCCCTAAAATGGGCAATAAACCCTATAAAGGGAAATCGCATCAGAGGAGGGCCAAAGGCAAACGTAAGCAGAGAGGGGAAGCCACCCTCGATGGCTGATCTTTAATATATCAGGTTGGATATATGCTTGTGTTCGATGGCGGCCTTTCGGGCAATGCGATATTTTCATTGCCGAAATCGGGAGTGTTAGCGCTTGGAATTCACCTAGGCTGAGATAGACAAACTCTCAAGGCTACATCAAACCATTTCACCTCGTAGCTAGCCCTACGAGGTATGAGAAGGCTCTCTCGGGTCAAAACTCGATGGATTTTGTCAATAGGATGAGTTGACCAATTAGGGACAAGGATTTTAGGCTAGTAAACTGATAAGGGGGATTGATTTGAAGTTTTTGGGTTTTTTGGTGGCAATTGGAGGGAG
>APFE030461462.1:0-12633 GCA_000404065.3 Pinus taeda | reverse complement strand
CCCTTCCACAGCCATTTCCTCTGCCGCGTTGGAAGGATCTGCCACCTCTCGTTCCGTCTCCTTTTTCTGCTGTTCCCGAAGTCCTCGAACTGCTGGCTTCCTCTCTGTTGCTGGAAGTCCAGGCCCTGCCATAGGACTGGCCTCTTCCTCTCCGGGCATTCTGTCTTCGGTTAATTTTCTCCTCTGCTTTAATTGCGCTCTGGTATGCCTCCTCAGTATTATTTGGAGACAAAATGCTTATTTCATCCAAAAAATCCATCCTCAGTCCATTAACATATCTAGTTGTCCTTTCTGCCGTATCCTCTGTGTATCTGACTCGCAAATTCACTCGGTAAAATTCCTCTGTATACTCCTTCACAGTCAGTCCCCTCTGTCTCAAGTTCTGTACCTATCTATGTAACGCGATTTGATAATCCCTTGGCAGAAATCTGCCCTTCAATTTAGCTACCATCCTTGTCCAAGTTTTAATCGGTGTTTTGTTCAACCTCTTCCTCTCATTCTGGACACTGTCCCACCATAGAGCTGCGTGTCCTTTCAAATTTGTTGCTGCAAACTTGACTCTACGGTCTTCACTAACTTCCTCGCATTCAAAATACTTGTCCATCTCACTAATCCAATCTAACACAACATCAATAGACAAACTACCATCGTAAGTCGGGAGTTCTGGTTTTGGTCTGTTGTTCGCCAATAAGACAGACTTCAGTAATTTCACTTCTGTTGATTCGCCTTCAGGTCCCTCTACTATCACTTCTACTTCTTCTTCACTCACATCACCCATTTCTGTATCTCTTCTCCTGCCTGCCTCTACTGCTTCCAAACGAGCAGTAAGAACTCTGAGTTCTTCTCGTAATGCCTCATCTGCCTTTCTACGAGCACCTCGGCCTCGTCCTTGTCTACCTACATCCATTTTTTTTTCAAATATCTTCAACTCAAGGCTCTGATACCACTCTGGTGTAACCCAGCCCACTTAGCATATGCTTTACACATTATACGTGGATGGAATAGTATACGTGGCAAATGAAAATATTATGTCCGCGGGATTTTTGTGAAGTTGGTAGCTGGAGAGTTAATTCTAGGAGTAAAGACCCTGTACTCCGCCTCGAATTGCTCCCGTTTTCCCTTCGCGCCTTAACCCTAGTTCTTTATGGCACTTTCTCGATTTTTCTTCGTTGTTTTTGCTCTGAGGTATTCTATTCCAGCCGAGGGTTTCTTGGTTTCTCTGGTAGAATGTTGTATGCTCTGTTTTGTTGGTATGTTCGGCTCCTGGTGCTGTCAAAAACTCGGCTCCTCCTCTATTCGACCTGCTTGTAAGTTTAATGGCAATGGCATTTGGTTTTGATGGCTATTCGGCCTGGTTCCGTGGCTTGACTTCGGTGAGTAATTTTACTCTTCCCTTCCTTGTATGCGCGGGTTCCTGAAAGTATTTCTAAGCTTTGGTTGTGGTTATTATATCTTGTTGTCTGTGTATATGTTGTGGTTCTTGGTCGAGGTTTTGGTAGTCGTCGATAGGAATCACTGTGGTTCTGCTGTGTTTTTCCCGGAACCTTGCTGTCTCTGGTTCGAATCTAGTTGAGTATTGTTTGCTTGCGGTTGGTTGGTTTTCTCACAGTGCGCCACTGTATTTGCCTGCGAGCACAAGACTTTTCGGGCACATGTCCTTCATTTGGAACAGGTAAATACTCTTGTCCCTGTTTCAATATGGCTCGCCTTCTCGTTCTGGAACTAACCCACTTTTTTCCTTTGGTCGACAGTCACTCAAACTCTTCGGGATGTCATACAGTTGCATTCGGCTGCGCTCTCCAGGTAATTTCAGTGTGTTTTTACTTCTCTACAGGCATTCACATTTTACTTGGATTTCCCATCATTGCATTCGTTGTAATTGTATATGAGTTGGTGTTTTACAGGTCGCTGTTGGTGACCTAGGCGGCGTATCCTCCAGCGTTTAACTTGTACAGTCGTTTCTTTTCCTGGGTAGGCCTGAAACCCCAACGTTTGGTTGTAGTTTTGGTTAATGTTAAAGACCTGTGTTCTGGTTCAAGTCCGTCGTCGCTGTATGAATTTACTTGGCTGTATTTGTTTTTCGTTTGCTCCTGTATTAAGGGTAACAAGAGATGGGAACCATTTGTTGGTTGGTTTTGTCAAACCCCAGTTCAGGGTTTCTGGATTGCAAGGCTTTTCCGACTATATGTCGTACTCTCCTCTATATATGTTAGCGGACTTTGTTTCTCATATTATCGGTCTGGCTCTACCAATGGTCACTGTAACTGCGGTCCTTCGGCTTTCTAAATGAAATTTTTGAAATGAAAAGAAAAATGTACAATATCGTTACCTCTTTGCATTGGTATTCCGTCTTTGTTCGTTGGTTGCTTGTTGTGTCTTCGAACACTGGAAGAAATGGTTGTTCCTTATACGCGGCTTCTTCACCTCCGATTTCTGATGTATATGCTGGGATTTTGATTCTACTGTATGCGAAATAAAAGTATTGTTGTATGTCTTTTGTGACTGTAGATTTACCAAGACTTCGTCTGGTTGTTTATTATGTGACCGTGACTCATATTTGAATACTTGCAATAGCAAATTGATGAATATTATTTGTATGGTAATTTAACAGATAGTAAAGAAAGTAAATTCACTTAGGAAAATATTTATACAGATGGTACAGATGGACAAATAACTTTCTGTTTGAATGCTCTGATTGTTTCTATTTCTTTTTTCTTATCATTCAACTCAATTCCACTCAACTGAACCCCTCTCTTTTACATTTGATTTGTTTTTATACCTCTCTATTTTCAGTTTATGTTTACAGTTAATCCAACTGATATAGAATATGGTTACAAAAATACTATTTTTGTTAATAACTATAATCACTTGGCATTCCAAGACTTGTAGGAACAATTGGCTCTTATTTCCCTAATTTAATGGACCATTCCTTAACTAACAATCGAGCTACAGTAATTCTAACTGAAATAAAAAAGAGATGTCTAAATTCACTGACTTTGTAAAACAAACTAAAAGAAAAATTATTTCCGTAAAAATTAAATAGTCCAATCGATCACTAGCCTTTGAACCTGGTTGGAATTATTTTTGCCCAATTACAGTGAGCTGGATGCTCATGCATCAGCAGCACAGGTACAATGGCTTCCAAGAGAGCAAAGTCGAAGACGCCGTTCAGAGCACAATTGGGGATGCATTCGATCAGGTGTCTATGGACTTGCCTATCTATGAAAACATCAAGTTGTTCATAGACAAGGATATCAAGATGAAATGGTATCCATTTCACAACAAGAAACACCATCAACAACAACAGAATGTAACATACCTGCATGCAACAAATGCAAGAGGAACGTTTTTAACAACGCAGAGGTGGAACAAAGTTGCAAGCTCAAACATATCCACTTGTGATGAAAGCATCTTTTGAGATTAAGGCTATGAGGTGACCATAAGAAAAGAGGATTGCACAAAGGAAAAGAGAGAAACGAAGAAGGAGTTGCAGGTCCTGAAGTGGAAAATCAAGGTAGAACAGGAGCTACACAGAGAGAGAAGAACTTGCAGCGGGAACATGTACAACATGAGGTGCAACATGCAAAAACTGATGAAACTATGCCCATACAGGCTATAAACCCAGCCAAGCAGCTCGCATGGATCAGACAGGGTGAGCAGTGTTGTCCATCGCATGCAAGGTTGTTCAGGAGAATGGATGTCATTGCGTGCACGCACACTATCCCACCCATTTGGCACACTCACCGAGGTGAAAACAAGAAGTAATTTCGACTGGAGTTGAACATGTATTTTGAAAAGTTGATGCGCATGGTCACCAGCACACACTTAGACATTAGCATAGACACTATGCATAAGTATGTTGCTGGTCCAAATGCACTCAATACGATGATGTGCATGTTATCAGATGAGTTGAACAGAGGAGCCATATCAGTGTACCCGGACACAACAGAGGCAAGTGTTGACTTTTAGTACGATGCCACCATTGAGAGCACAAACACCATAAAGGACAACCAAGCTTAGCATCAGTTCACCACCATTGATCATTGCAAGGATGTCGAAGAGTTGGTCTTATCATAACGGTCCAAGTGTTAGTGATGTCTTGGATGGCTTGATTAGGCAATTTTGTCTCACATGGGTACATGTGCATATTCGATGTAACATCTTGTAAAGTGGAAGTCCAAGTGTCGATAGTTGAATGTAACAATCATAGAGTAGTTGAAGAGTCATGAGGGTAGGTGAATAGTCACAAGGGGGAATGTCAAGGGTCACCCCACCCTTTACTATTTATAGCACCTCATAACTCATTCTGGAGGATTTTGGTCAGCCAAGATTCCAATAGGAGTATCTTAGAGAAAGCTTGGAGAGTATTCTAATGAGCCTTCGCTTCTCCAAAGTGTAGAGCTAGTATATCTCTTTGGAGGAGCAGGTGATAGTGACTGTAACGTTCCACATTCAGAACTATTGGTTGGTCATGGTTGTACGGTATGATTAGAACTTTCACTTCTTAATATAACAGAGCCAGCACGTTTCATGCATACGTTCTTATTGTATTTTAGCTAACTTGTCTACTCTAATGATATATGTATCTGTTTACTTATGGATGTGTGTATAGACTCTTTTTGTATATTTATGTATGAATCTTATGGAAAAGTGATGTTGGTTTAACCATCAGTTTGGATTGTTAGCTTACTTTGTTTCTAGTTTTTGATGCAACTTTTCTCATGTGTTCCCTTCTTAGCCCTGTACTTCCACAGGTTTCCAAGGGGTGCACTCATCTCACTTTACATGTGTTAGAACCGTTCATGCACCTTCCAGGACTTGCTGCATATGTGACACGCTTGCTACCAACAACGATATCTTACATTCCTCTGTGCATAACCGCGGTCAAGTCGATACCGTATGAGCCACTGCTGGGACTCCTACACCAAACGGTCTAAGGTCTAGATAGGACTTCTTACCGGGGAGATCCCCTGGCATGTTGGTGGGATCAACAACATCAACAGAAGGCATTGAAGTGTCATTTCCTTAGTTTTAGGTTGATACAACACCTCTGCAAGGCTCCTTCAAGATCACTTCTAGCATATGGAAAAACACATATTTGATTCCATAAGGTTACACAAACAAAATGAAGGTTTTTTCCACCTACAAGACATCATGTAGGATGCTATAGGATCACCACTAGCACTAATGAGAAGCACATTTTCAACCCATCAGGAATACATCTTGAAAACAGAGGTTTTGTGAACCTACAAGATAATCCTATAGGGGGAACATGATCACCATCAGCATGAGGAAACACAGTTCTAATTTGAGGGAATAATTAACCATAAAAAACAAGGAATTGAGAAGTGGTAGAACCTCCTATTGGGTGCTAAAGAACATCATTAGAGTAGAAGAAACATGCATGTAGAAAATCAAAGCAATGACTTATGAAGAAGTGAATTGTTGAAGCAGTAGACCACAGATACAAACTCAAAAGTGTATTTGATCACCGAGTCAAAAACAACACCTGATTCCAAGAGTGCCTACATAAAATATAAAGGAATTCCATCATCGAATTTTAAGCCATTAGAAAGAATTTTTTTATTTTTTTTTATTATATATATATATATTATATATTATATATATTCTTTGGAATTTCAGGAATCAAGGGAGACAAAGAAATGAACTTAGATAATATACTAATAAATAGCCTCACCCATGTCCAAATATGTCAGCCAACTAAAGGATCAACATATCATTAGACAATAACCAGATAGGCGTAGGTATGCACTATCCTCCACCTCTCGTCTTGAGTGTATTATGGTAAAAACTTCGTTGTCAATGCACGAGAAATAATTTTTTGTACGATTAGAATGGCTTAGAAGTCTGGACCACTATCAAACTATGAGATTAATTTATCTCTCTCTCTCATCACACATGGAGAAAAGAAAAAGTCAAAACAGGTGATGACTATGAGGGTGTTGGGAAAAATATTGAGATGGGGGGGTGAATCAGTATTAAAACTCACTTAAATTTATTTTCTTACTCATAATTCTATACATGATATTATTGAAAGAAACCTACGTATGTACGCGACTGTTATGCTAACAACTAGCGTGTATACAGTTAACTAACTTTTTAGTTGATCCCTCATTTGTTTAACTTGAACCAGTGTATCGGTACTTCATTAGGAATTAATTAAAGAGAAACCATGTGCAGTAAGAACATCAAAAACCATCGCACATAATAAACATGTCAACACACATGAAGACCAGGATTTCTAGGTGGAAACCCAATGTGGGAGAAAACCACCATTGGTGTCATCTTTGTCTTGATATTTTATTATAATGAAAAACTTCTTATAATCTTGTACTGGTGCAGACTCATATCAGCACGTAGCCACCCACCTGTAGAAGGATACAACCTTCTCTCATTCTCCATCACCCACTACAAGGCAAATCTAACCCCCTGATCTCATTTACCGGCACCCACCCGAAGGGAGCTCCAAACCCCTGATTTGATTTACCAGCTACCACTGGAAGGAATCTTTGACTTCCTTACTAAAGGATTCAACCCTCAACACCTCTGTGGACCACGTCCCACAAATTTTCACCTTGGATGCACCCGATACAAAACATCACAACTTGTATGCCACGTTTCATCAAATTTTCATACTAGACCCACTAGCATCATTTAAGCCCAATACCAAATATCAAAATTGAAACTGATTACTACAACAAATAACTCAATCATTGAACCAAGTAAGATCCAAATCAATCCACTTATTCTTAAACAACCAATGCAGTTAGATCATTGTAAACATAATACCAATACTGAACCCAAACACTGCATAAACTCGTTGAATGAACTAAAAACGCTGATCAATAAAATGTCAAAATATATATGCTACTTTAAATTCGCGTGTCTACAAGACTTCCTTAAAGCATACCCATGTACAGATCTCAAAACATTGAACCCTGAAACTAATTCACTATCATTCTGAAACAAACACTGAGTTACACCCTGAACCATTGAATCATTCTGAAATAATCACAGAATCATCACAAATCTTCTATCATATACAACTAGTAGTATAATCATTCTTCAATGAATCAATTCAACTTTAATCATCATTGTTAAGCCCAAATCATCAAGTAACACTTCATTGACATACAACATAAACACAACAAGACTGATTAGACAACTTATTCAACAAAACCCTAGCTTATATGTGCTTTCCTCAAAAAACTTCCACACGTATACATGCTTTTCAGGAATCAAACCAGTGTATAGATCTGATTCGATATGTGACTTATCGACATTAAACCTGCGTATGTACACATATTTCATATTATCAATCCAGCGTAAAAATATTCAATTATTGACTTATATGTTCCCTACACATCAGAGCTTCTGAAAAAAAAACCTATCTCTTGGCATACATAACAAAACATGCATCAGAAATAAATATTACAGATCAAATCAATTCATGGTCAATGTAGTAATTTCATATCTACTCGATCTAATCCATCATCAAATTCCTAGGTGCATGCCTAGCTTTAGGTCAAATAAATCATTAATAGACCATTACATTCACACTTGATCCATATCTAACTATTCGTGAAATATTCATCACTTTCACACCAAGTAAATTGATATTCATCTCTTGATATAGCTTAGCCCTTGTCCAATACCACAGGTCAAAACCACACTTATGTCAATGGTATTCTTTGACGGGATCAAATATACGTTGTTGGGCTCAATACCATGGGAAAGACCCTTGGTATTTTGAATAACACGGCATGGAAATTGTACGTGACTCTTATTCATCATACCCACATGTGTATGTGGACTTTCTTCACAAAACCTACATATACACGACTTTCCTTCAACAAACCTATGTATGTACTCATCTTTGCTTCATAGAACATGTGTATACTTATTCAAACTTCATCTTTATCATTCCTCTGTCTTTGACTAATATTTATTTCTCCAATATTTTTGTCACATTTGTACTGGCTTGAATACTCATCCTCCTACCATCATGTTGACATGTTTATTAAGCAGGTTTCCAACAAAAGCCAACTCATCAAGTAGGTTACCATCAAGGACATCACATTAGTCATAATGCCAACAATCTCCCATTTTGGACTTGGTTGCAACCACTTTTGCATTTGGTCACCACCACCTGTAGATACTTGTAAACACATATGTAGATATACCAAGCATTCTCAAACACCAAGCTTCTCTCCCACATTGACATCAAGGGAAAAGGGTTTCCTAATGTTGAATGAAGGCTTCTCTCCCTTTGTTGACATGATTGTTGTAGATATGATCTCCTCAGTATGAATACTAAATACTGACCATGCTCCCCCTGATCACATGCTAAATTTTCAGGTGATATACAAAAAAGTACATGACTCTATGACTCAATGAGACATGATCTTTCCTATCACCAATGACTCATGCTTACATTGATCACCCAACACTGTGGGGTTACAAACTACATCACTTTCCCATAAGATGGGTTTACATGACTTGACGACAATAGTCCATACATGATTGAATTTGACAATGGTTACATGATAGGTCTTTACATGACCTTTACGTTAAGTGACAAATAAGACATTTATAACCATGAACAAAGAGACCTCAAAGAGACCATGATAGTCATCAACAACTATCATACACCATATAGGATTTGCACCATAAGAATTTGTCAGCAGTAACATGAATAATAAGATGCCCATTTTTCATCATGAATTTCCAAGATAAGATAGTTTCTCTTCAATATCGTCAACCTATGACCAAGTATGTTGCATCAACATCATACGATTTTTTGTAGAGATCAACTATAAACTCATCCTCTTGACCGTATCAAAGTTAACTTTCCCTTTCCCTTTTTAGGAACAACCTCAATCAACGTTCATTAAAGAAACATATATTTTCATGCATCAACCAACATATGTGAGAACCAAACATATCTTCATAAAGTAAGATAGGTAAATTTAGCATCATTCCTTAACATCATCATTATGTGACTAAGGATATCATGTCTCCAAGTATCATTTAGTAGATGTCTTCATAATACCTGCAGTAACATCATTCTCTTGGCCCATTTTCTTCATGCAAGAAGAACTATCACACCAAAACCACTTCATCAATATGAAAAATCATCCATGAAAACAACCCATAACCACAACAAAGCATGATTCAAATACTTCAGCAACATGAGCATCACTAATATAAGAATCATTATGTGAAAAGAAATTCTTAAGAAAACATAATACCAACAATGCATTATTAGAAGCATAGAAAATGATCCCCCTAAACCTGTGCCAACTGTTCACTCTCAGATCTGATCATATCATCTCATATATCAGTAAGGACATCAAAGTATCTCCATCAATTGGTTATCCATCAAGGTATCAACAACTTATAAAAATACAAAACCACTTCTAAATAGCATCAAGAGACACTAACCATCAATCATCAAAACAATAAAGTCCAATAATAATGTTTTGAAGCATATATAATCCTTTTCCTGAGTCTGTCCCACTGTTGATTTATTATAGTAAAACATATGTGACTATTCAGATTAGAACTCGCATTTATACACTAGTTGTTTTCATAGGATCTGTGTATAGAAAGTGAAATACTGAAACTCCACAAGTTTAGCTTCCCCTGAGCCTATACTGTATGTACCTGTTCATTGTCACTACGCTAGATGTTCTGTCAGTAATATAGGCAACAATAATCATGGGAATCATCATCAAGAAAAACATGTATTACTCCCCATGAGATTATACATCATTGATCTTAAGGACTTTGTAATCATCTTCTGCTGTCATGAGATCATGTACCTCACATCACTTATGCAGTCATTGTTAGAAGTATTATTTTAAGAATAACAGACTTCAATGGGCACCATATTATTTTACTCTGAGTCTGAATCCTCCTCATATCTGCAAGAATTCTATTCTTCAAGCACATATAATTTTCCTGGGTTTCTATATCCCCTTGCTATGACTTTTCCAGTTTCTTCATCCATAACCTTTCACATGGTTGATGTAAACACAATTATATTTCCTTTATCTTCCGTTTGACCTACACTTTGAATATTTTGCTTTAGCCCTTGAAATAATAAAGCATCAATTGCTCAAATATGTTTATTAATTTTGGCTTGACCCTTTCCCAAAACTTTTGTTGGATCAGTAGTTCCAAGAATAACATTAACATATTGTTGTTTCTTGAGATACTCCATCTTACTCTTATATCTAGTCATGTGATGAGAGAATCCACTGTCTATGTACCAATCATATTCTTCTTTAAATGAGAAAAGTGCAATACCACACCTTATATGTTCTTATTCTCTCTGCTTGTTATGAGAAACTTTGGTGGATCCATATTTTTTATATCTTTTGACATCAATATTCTTAGTTGTTTGGTTTCCATGTTTTATAGATTTGTTCCTGCATTCTTTTGCTACATGCCCAAACTTGTTACAAGCATAACATCTTATATGAGTAGAGGAATCATAATATTTATGTTTTATGTTCCTTCTATTGCAGTCAATGGATTTGTGACTAAATATATTTCAAGGAAAACAATATCCCTTAAATTACTTGGAAGCTAACGATCTTTCTGTGAAGCAGATATTTGCTTGTGATGAAGTCGTCTAGGTCTGCAATTAGCTGCAACGTGTCCATAATTATGACATATAAAACATTTAACATTATTGATCAGAGGAGAGAATCGATTAACATTAGAAGTAAATGATTTTCTTTGAATATTCACTTTTCTTGATTTTTGATCAAGTTGACTTCTTATCTCTTTGTTGAGCATTTCAGGTTTTTCATTGTTACCCTTTAAATTACTTTCCTCGGCTTGTGAATGATATTCTCCTTCAACAGTTTGATTAAAACCAAGATCAGATTTGATGGCAGGAGACCTTTGACTACTAAGAATATCATCCAAGATCTTATTACTATCTAGAAATCACAAATGTTGATCTTTTTCTTCTAATTTACCATTTAGAATAGTTACCTCCACCTCCATTCTTTGATGTTGCTTTTCCTTTTCTCGATGTTTCGTATTCATACCTTCTTCAATCCTTCTTCCTTCTTCCACTTGCGGATTTCATTTGAGAATCTCTTCTTTCAGCCCATTTTCTTGTTCTTCAAATGCTTCAAGTAGTTCTTCATTCCTCTTATCTAATTTTTGAAGATTTTCTCTTAGAGAGACAATCTCAGCTCAAAGAGCTTCACAATATTGTTTATATTCCACAACAATATTTACTGATTTAATATGATCCTTATTATCATATTCCTACAACTTATCTTTAAGATTAACAATCTTTTTCAAAGCAAGATCAAGTTTTGTTCGAAGATCAAAAATTTCATCTAACATGTCTTATTATGAATCAACAACTCCATCTGACATAACAAAGGTTGTTTTGTTATCATGTTCATTTGTTAACACATTGTTATATATAGGATTACCTGGTAGTTCCCTTGATGAGAAATATTCCTTCTGGATTTCTTCATGGATTGCGTGTAGATTGTCCCACACTTCCTTTGCACTTGTATAATGCATAACCTTATTTAATGTTGAATCAGGTATGCTAAAAAAGATGTCACTCAAAGCCTTACTGTTCTTTTTCACTTCTTCGTCTCATCGAGGAATCTTGGTGTAACCATCGCATACTAGATACCAAACATCAAGATTTATTATATTAGACTTCATCATTTATTTTCAAAAGAATAAAAATTGAACAAGTAAAGAGGAATCCAAATTCCAATCTTGACCATAGTAATAGAATATTTATTTTCATATATGTACATACTAGTTCAAGATATATAGTGGGCTAACTATCATGCGGAAAGAGTTATTTTTGCGGACAAACCTAACCTCCCTAGGAGTCTAAGACTCTCTAGTGACAAACAAACCAAACAAGAGCAATCCTTCTCTAAAGACACGTTATTCTATGAGAGACCAAGTGTTTTCCGATCTTACCTTAGGTCCAACGCTTGTTGTAGCAGTCTAGCCTCGCTGATCCAGATGAGCTCCTCCTTCACTTTAAGACCTGCATACACTAACAAGGCAAACGATTACATAACACCTGAATATTTCATAAAACAAAGCATATTCTTCACATAGACCAAGGAGTACATGAAATATTTCATTAACAACAAATCATTGAGAAGAATGGACTTATTTGTATTAAGGAAACAAAAAAGGAACCATTACAACCTGAGCCTTGGTGTTGTGCAAGCTCCTCCCAGGGTCCAACAAGAGATTTCCTCTACTTTGACAAGCTCGCCCACTCCCAATATGGCAACAAGGAAGGATAGTGATCTCTCCTCACAAGTCAACAATGGAAGTCCTAATTCCAGCAGCATTTACCCTTTAGAATGTTCAGCTTTCAACCTCCCCTCCTTTGGCCCAATGCCTGTATTTATAGTATTCTAGAGGAGGTTATTCAGTTCCAACATCAATGGGATACTCCCTCTTTTGGATGGGGTAGCTCCTCTCTTGATGGGATAAGTTCCTCTATCATAGGGATGCATGAACCATCTGGAGGCGCTCAATACCCGTCAAACACTCTTCTAGAAGGCTCTAGAAGTGACACAAGTAACTTTTTAAAGATGA